>VZQC01003239.1:598507-634537 GCA_009823505.1 Rhizomys pruinosus | reverse complement strand
CAAAAAGAAAAAAAAAAAAAAAAAAAAGAAAAAAAATGGGGGAAAAAAAAAAAAAAAAAAAAAAAAAAAAAAAGAAAATTCAGGGACTGGAGAGAGAACCTAGTGGTTAAGAGCACTGACTGCTCTTGCAGAGGACAGGGTTTGATCCCCAGCACCCACATGGTGGCTAAGAACTGTGTGTAACTCCAATTCCAGGAGAACTACAGTTCCAGGGGAATCTGAGACCCTCTTCTGACCTCTGCAGCATTGCACGACATGGGTGCACAGACCTACATGCAGACAGTACATTCATACACATACAAAAATAAAAAATTAACAAAAAATGCAAGTTGGAATGAAGAGAAAAGAAATGCAACATTCCACAAACAACTTGGAAAAGATGGTAGAAACTCTAAATAATAGAATGGATGGAGTAGAAAATAGAATATCAAGACTGGAAGTCAATATGGAAGAATTGGATAAATCAAGTAAAGATTATGAAAAATATTTTAAAAACACAAGAAAAGAATAATCAGGTACTGTGGAATACTATGAAAAGACCAAACCTACAAATTATAAGGCTAGAACAGGAAGAAAATTGACAGGATAATGATATGGTGCAGGTCTTCAACAAAATTTTAAAGAAAAAATTTCCCAAATTAAAGCGAGAGACACACATACAAATAATAGAAGTATATGGAACATGAAGCAGACAGAGCAAGAAAAGAAATTCTCTACACCATATCCTAGTAAAAACACAAGATGTTCAAAGCAGAGTAAGGATACTGAGGGTTGAAAAAGAAAAACAAGTTATCTACAAAGGAAAAGCTATCAGAATGACAACGGATTTCTAAATGTATATGATGAGAGCCAGAAGAGCTTGATCTAAAATATTCCTCATTCTAGGTTCAAGAGATGGCTCAAGGGTTAAGAGCCCCAACTGCTCTTGCAGAGGACCCAGGTTCAATTCCAGCACCCACATGGCAGCTAAGAACCGTCTTTGGTGCCAGGCATGGTGGAGCATGCCTTTAATCCCAGCACTCAACAGGTGGAGGCAGGCAGATCTCTGTGAGTTCAAGGCCAGCCTGGTCTACAGAGTGAGTTCAAGGCCATCTCGGGCTATAGGGATGCCCTGTCTCAATAAATAAATAAATAATAAATATTCCTTGTTCTAAAAGACTATAGATGCCAACCAAAAGTCCTTTATCCAGCAAGAAATGTCTATTATAATTGAAGGAGATAGGAAAATGTTCCATGATATAAATAAGTTGAAATAATTCCTCTCCAATAAGCCATGCCTGCAGAGAATACTTCAAACAATACAAAAAGTGGAGGGCAGGCATGACTATAACCAATCAACACCAGAAAACAAATGATACTAATACTATGGAATTAAATCCTAGGGTAAGAATGTACTAGAAATCAAAATGATTGGAAGCAATTTAATTCTCTCAGCAACAGTTTTAAGTATCAATGGACTGAATTTTCCAATTAAGAAACATAGACTAGTAGAATGGATTAAAAAACAAAGCCCACTTTTCTTTTCTTGTCTCCAAGAAACTTACCTCATCTTTAAAGATAGATATTATCCCAAAGTGAAAGGAGGGTAAAAAATAATACAGGTAAAATGATACTAAGAAAGAAGGAGGAGTTGCTATTTTAATACCAGATAAAATAGAATTCAAGGCCTTTGGTTGTGTTTTATGTGTGGGATATTTGATCACTAGGTTGAACATCTTTGGGATGGAAAAACAGGCTTTATGCCAGGCCTATGTGGTGTATTTCAGACTATCTGGAAAGATTTGGCTGGCCAGAGCCTGCCCTGGGACTTGTAGGGTCATTTTAAGGTTTTTATTTTGTGGTGATATGTTTGGTGGATTACCCCTTTCTTGTGGATGGGTATAAATATTGCAAAGTTTAGTAGACTGAAGTGGTTAAATGTTTCTAGAGTGGAATGGTATAAACACTAAAGCCAGCTTACTAATGGTCTAAATCCAATTATAACCACACAGGGTTGTGGTTGGTTTTGAGTCCATTCCTGGCTTGCATTGGACTTCCAGTTATAGATTTGGATTAAAGGGCCATAGACAAGTAATGGGTTACCTTGGACTACAGAAAGATAACTTTTTGTCTCTCTCTATTATGCAACTGTTACTTTTGATATCTGTTTTGCCCATTTCTAGATAACTTGACTCAAGAAAATCTAGGCTTACTTCCATGAAGTAATGGCATGCACCCCAGAAGGAGACAGTTTAGACAGACTTGGTAAGTATTTTCAGCTTAATTCCAGTCAAAAGTATGTTCTCTGTTATTGGAAAACTACAAACCAGGTTATGGGGTTTGGGAAAGTAAAGATACTATGTCTGTTTGTAGTAAACCATCCATATTAAAGATATGCCTAAATTTGTTTAAATTTCTCTTATTGGCTTTGCCTGCTTAGCCAATGGTCTTAAATCTCTTCCAGTCTGGGTTGGAGAGATGGCCTAGAAGTTAAGAGTACTGAATGCTCTTGCAGAGGACCTGGGTTCTATCTGCAGCACCCATATGGTTGCTGAGAACCATCTTTAACTCCAGCTCCAGGGGAATCCAATGCCCTCTTCTGACCTCCGCGGCATTGCATGACAAGGGTGCACAAACATACATGCAGACAGTACATTCATACACATAAAAAAATAAATTAAAAAAATCTCTACCAGGCAATGTTTATGCAAAATTGCTTAGGCTTTTCTTCAAGCTTTATCTAAATGGGATACAGTAATTAAAAGTATCAGAATTGCCTGGCATGGTGGCTCACACCTTTAATCCTAGCACTTGGGAGGCAGAGGCAGGTGGATCTTTGTGAGTTCAAGGACAGCCTGGTCTATAGAGTGAGTTCCAGGACAGCTGGGGCTACAGGGAGATCCTATCTCAAAATGACCAAAAATAAATAAATAAATAAATAAATAAATAAATAAGTAAATAGCAGAATGATTTAAATTAATATTTTTAGATGCTTAAGCCCCATACCTAACACCCATACCAATTTGGCTAAGGTATGTAAGGGAAAATTTTGTTCCTTGCCCTTTGAGGTCAATTGGTCCCAGGGGATTTTCTACAGGGGCATCTCTTAAAATGTTCTGCAGAAATGGGAGAGATGGCTTAGAGGTTTAAGGCACCAACTACTCTTGCAGAGGACCCAGGTTCGATTCCCAGCACCTACATGGTGGTGCACACCTTTCATCCTAGTACTCAGTAGGCATGCAGATCTCTGTGAGTTCAAGCTCAGCCTGGTCTACAGAGTGAATTCCAAGCCAGCTGGGGTATAGGGAGACCCTGTCTCAAAAAAAAATGTTTTGCAATTATGACTCACCATGCTTCCTGTGCAGGGAAGTCTTGGACAGCTGGGACTAGAGAGAGACCCTGTCTCAAAAATACAAAAACAAAATCCTCTTTCTTTCTTGCAACTATGTAAGTGGAAACTCATACCCTGATTATCAAAATGCCTGGAAAGCAGATCCTGAGTCCAAACAAAATGGCCAAATGAACAGAAAGAGAAACCTAATAAATGGATGCTTTGAAAGCCTTGTTCAAGAAATTCTAATGGGCTTTTAAGTTGAATGTTTGAATTCACCCTGTTCTTCTCCTGGTTGCCTGCCTAGATCATGGGCCTAACTACTCCTACCTTCACATTGCATTCAAAGGCACCAGTCAGGAGTTTTTCCACTTTACCATTATGCTTTTGGGGGTCTTTTAGATAGACCCTCTGAATGGGAGATACCCCAGTGTCCACACCCAGCATCCCTTTCCAGAATGGTCAGCATCCTGATTCACTTCTGGGGATTGGGGTGACTCTTTCCAGAGGGTAACACAGCTAAACATGAACTAGAAATTGAGTAGGCAGTTTAAGGATGAGACCCTCCAAATTAACCACACACTTCCGCATCTGAGAACGTAAGGCGTCCTTGACCAGCAAGTAAATACTTATCCTTCTGGTAGCCCTGAAAGAGTAAGAAAAAAAAAAAAAGAAAGAAAAAGGAAAAAAGAAAAAAAGAGAAGAATTACATACCAAGGCCTGCAGATTGATTCTTTATTTTAGCAGAAAAGAAATGGAAATTCCTCCCCCTTTTTTTCTCTGTTTCATCATTGTCACTTTGTACTGTTTTTTGCTTTCTTGTGAAAAAAATCCAAATACTTAAAGGTTCACACTCCTTTCTAAATGTTGCCAGGTCTCATGGTACACAACTTTAATACCAGCACTCTGGAGGCAGGTGGATCTCTGTAAGTTCAAGGCCAGCCTGGTCTACATAGCAAGCTCCAGCCTAGCTGGGATGAAAGGGAGACCCTGTCTCAAAAAGACAAAAAAGTCTCTTAACTGTGGATTCCTATAAAATCCAAAACAATGACTGTCTTATTTCAAAGGGAAGAATCGGTTATACCTAAATAAAACCTAAGTCCAGCTCAAGGCTGAACATCTGGAATTCACTCACCATCTTCTGGGCTCCAGAGGGCTTTGCCAGCTCCATTTCTCTGATCCATTCACAGAACACACAGCTTCTCTCACAGGCCCATTCCACACCTGTTACTGCTCTTGGTGGTTATCCCATGGTCCTGGCATCTCCAAAATCTGGTGTCCCACTGAAACTGAGGCTGTACCTTCACCAATGGGCACCTCTGACCTCTCCTGGTACAAAGCCTCAGCTTCTCTTTATGAGCCCTGAAATCTTGGAGTATTCATTCACTTCAACCAAGGCCACACTTTCAGCCATGGCCTTTCCTGGCATCTCACAGTACCAAGCCTCAGCTGCTTTCTGTGAACACTTCACATTTCAATATCAAAACCATATAGGAGATTCTTACACATTACCAAATCCTGCTTCTGTCCTGAGATGGATGATCGAGTCACCCCTAAACCTCAGCTTCTGTGTGCTGACCCTGAGGAAATTCTTCCAAGATTTCACCATGGTGATGCTGGTCTCTTGTTACATAGAGCTGGTTTTTCAGACCCAGCTAACCAGCATCAATTGTCCCAGTAAAACAGATTTCACTTCAGATTCTGGTCTCTTGTTACTTACAGATGATTCTTCAGTTACAGCTGACCAGAACGCACATATTTTCAATTTTAAAATATCATACAAACAGCCCTGATGGTCTCTGCTTCCCTCTTAAGCTTCACAAGCCAGGCCTCCATCATCTACAAGACTTTCAGCATGACTGTTCCAAGTTCCACAGCAAACAACTCTTAAGCAATCAATGGCTTTTCCAGTCCAAAGTTCCAAATCCTTCCACAAGCCTCCCAGAAGCACCATCAGGATGTTACAGCAATAACCCACTCTCTGGTACCAATTTCTGTTCTAATTTCTCTTCAATTGCTGTGACAAAACACTGCCAATACCAACTTGGGTAGGAAAGGATTTATTCAGCCCACATCTCCCAGGTCACAGGTCATCAATGAGAGACTCCAAGGTAGGAACTCAGGGCAGGAACCTGGAGGTCAGAGCTGAAGCATAAGCCATGGAGGAATGTTTCTTACTGGCTTGTTCCCCATCATATTGTTCAAGTGAAAAATGAAATCTTAACTAGTAAACACACAGGAGCAGAAATGTTTTTTACCTTGAAAATCATGTCCAAGTGATCATTATGTTTTGATGGCTTTTTGAGATAGGGTCTTGCTATGTAGCCCAAGTTGACTTTGAACTCATGACACATTTGCCTTTATTTCTCACTGCTGGGCTTAGTGATGTGTGCTAGAATGGCTAGTGAGTTCATTTCTTAGCTAAACTGGCTTAAGAAATCCTTTGGCAAAAGCATCAGTTGACCCATTTCCTTCTGGGTGTATAGCTATGAATGGCATTCCTGTGATATAGGATGGTGCTTCAATTTTAGACCAAATTTGAAGATATTTGTATTTGAAAATAGTATTTTTTATTTGTCCTACAAACATTTAAGGGTCTTATCAGAGCAGGTATGGGAAGATCCCCTCTCTCTGCTCTGAAAGTAAAGGGAGAGATTTTCTAATTTTGTGAACAGCTCCAGCAAGCTTTCTAGCAGGGGAATGCTGCTGAGTAGACAGGTGAGATGATAGGTCAATTCTGGATTCTTCTCCTTGTGGTTTCTCTGTGTATGTCAGTCCTTGGGTTCACCAAAACTGTAGCCTGTGCTCCTGGAGTCTTTATTGCAAAGTCTGCATATGCCATGGTGGACTGAGGCATTTTTATTGTTCCTTTGATGTGGGGTTGTCACCGCTTATGGAGGCACCAGTTGTCCAGCGCTGCTGGTGACATGGGGGTGCTGGATGCCCACCAGCTGCTAATTAAGACTGTCAACAAAGGTGATAGGTGTTCTGAAAGGCTGGTGATCTTTTAGCAATAGACAACTACTGCAAAATAGTTTATTCTGCAGCCCACAGTCTGTGAAGCTCGTGACTTCACAGACCTCAAACTGTCAGCTAAACCTGGTCTAAGATTTGCTCACTCCTTGCTCAAGACCCTTGCTACATAGCCTCACCCCAAGGAATGATTATCCTTAAAGCTTCACTTCTGGCTTAGGGGGTGATACCCCCCTTAAGCTACTGAGATAGCTGAAACTCGATTGTAAATCTGATGGATCTACAATTTGCTTACACCTAAACCATATCTCAAATAATATCTGATGGCAATGAGGAATCCATTTATTGAATACAGCACCTCCCTTATATAGGAAATATGATGTCATCTCTCATGGCACACTCCCAGAACCCCTGCGTCATGCTCTGTATCTTGAAGATTTCACACAAGTTGTATCACAAGTCTTTCTCACCTATGAGGCAGGGTCAGATGCAAAGGACAGGCAGGTAATTTTAGTCAATGCATGCATAGATGGCCTATAATCCACTAAACCTAAACCTAATCCTAACCTTAACCCTAACCCTAACCTTAACCCTAATCCTAACCCTAACCTGCACACAATAGTTTTCCATCTGTCACTTGCCATCCATAATCTAACCTATTCTATCTGTATGTGCTCTGAAAGAAAAGAAAATGAGCACTGTTTTCCCAGCCTGGCATCATACTAAAAAAATAAACACCTACTAAATGTCAGGTTTCACAAAGAAGTCAAAGGAGAATGTGGGTGCTTTCTGTGACAGGCTTTCTATGTCCCAAGGTGGCAGTGACCCAGCATAATCACATACTGCCAGCTCTGGAGCTTTTGCTGGTCAAAGGTTCTCAATGTGACCTCCCTGTGACTGGACGTGGTGGGAAGATCCTCGCTGGACACACGGAATTCCAATGCAGCAATCTTACTGCAGAAAGCAGAAGCATTGCAGGGTGAGCATGGTCTGCTGCTTGCAGAACCTAGAGAACAGCCTCAACCTGGATCCATCTGAAGCACTGTGTCACTCAGTTTTCAAGTCGTGGGGATGTTATTTTTCATTGCATCCAAATTTTCTTCAGATACTGAGTTTTGATTCCAAGTCATACTACAGTGTTTCCAAGAAAAATCCATAAACACAGATTTAGAAACACCTCCCTCCCCTGTGGATCAATAACTAAACACAATGTGTTTGGCCAGTTCTCCAGGACAAGAGGTCCTCATCTTCCCAGACCCTCAAGGAGAGCTTGAGGCAGAAGGAGGGCTTGTGGGACTCACTATAGCAGGAAGAGGCCGCTCTGCCATTTTGTGGGAAAAAATGACCACCTGGGTCAATGTGCCTTATACTTCAAACAGGGTAGAATAAAGGATTTGAATGTCTTCACCATCCAGAACTCATGAATATCAGAGAAAGTAACATGTTTTCCTGATTGGACAATCACTCAGCATGTGTCCAACTGAAGCATCACATTCCCAACAGGATGGACAGTTTTCAGCATCGTGTTTGCATGCATGTCTGCCTAAGACCAGATTTTCAGTGCAATAATTGTTCAAATACATCCCCAGGCATGTTGGTTCAACTTAGGCTACACAGTAAGACCCTGTCTCAGAAAATACTTTAAAAACCAGTTCTTCTTAGCCAGGTGTGCTGGTACATGTCTTTTATCCCAGCATTTAGGAAGCAGAGGCAGCAGATCTCTGTGAGATGAGGGCCCCCTGGTCTACATAGTCAGTTCCAGGCCAACTAGGGCTACGCAAAAACCCTGTTTCAAAAAAGAAAAGAAAAAGTTCTTCTATTCAAGTGTCAACTTTACAGAGCTAAGACATAACTCTGTGACTGGTGAATGTCGAGGACTGTGTGTCCAGGGCCATCAATTAACATCACCTGTCAGGCAGTTAAGAGAACATAAAGTGTGACTTGTGTTAGAAACTACTGTGTATACTTAAGAACCCAGTAGAATTCATATTTGTAAACAAAAATTATCTATACAAAATGACTGGATAAGGTAATTTCTCATCATGCTGATTAAAGAAATGGATCAACCCTTTTATTTAAGCAATTCTTACTTCACACTGTCAGGTGCTATCCTCTGGACAGGAAACCCTTACATACTGTAGGTGGAAGTTGCTGTGGTGTCTCCTCAAAACAGCTGTCTCATCAGGGCGTCCCCTCAGGACTGTACATCAGCCTGTAACACAGACACCCACACAGTGTATTTATGGCAGGGCCATTCCCAACCATTCTGTTACAGGCCTGGCCTAAGTGTCCATCACACATGAGTGGATTAGGCCAGCAGGGCACATAGGCACAGTTATTTTATTCAGCCCTACAAAGTGAAATTACATCTTTTGAGGAAACATACCTGAACCTGGAGGTCATCGTGGGAAGCCAGACTCAGTAAAAGAAGCATCACAAGGGCTGGAGAGATGGCCTAGCAGTTAAGAGCGCCGTCCGCTCTTTCAGAGGATGAAGGTTCGATCCCCAGCACCCACATGGCAGCTGAGAACTGTCTGTAACTCCAATTCCAGGAGAACTCCAGTTCCAGGGGAATCCACCACACTCTTCTGACCTCTGTGGCATTGCACGACATGGGTGCACAAACCTTCATGGAGACAGTACATTCATACAAATAAAAAATAAATAAAAAATAAAAAAGAAGCATCACAAGCCTTCTTACCTATGCAAATTTGAGGGTTTAAAAAAAAACATGAAAGCAGAAAGGGCCTGTTTGAGCAGGAGTGAGATAAAGTGTGAGTGGGGGTCAAAGGGCGTTGTCGGTATGGTGTGTGGCAATGTCAGAACAAAACCACTGCTTTATGCAAACAATAGAGGCCTTTCTTCTAAAGAGATGCTCACTTGGAAACCAGGGTTTACACCAGCAGCTTTGGCTGGAAGAGGTTCAAGTTTAACCAAGTTCCTTTCGCATTGGGTCCTAAGTAGCAAGGTTAGGGGAGAACGTGTGTCCAGTGGGAGAGAAGCTGCTTTGTCCTAAAATGAACAAATTGTGCCAAATAAAAAGAAAACTGTAGAGAAAACCCCATAAGGACAACAAGCAGATGCCGTCAGGTCTTTCCTTTTCCCTGTTCATGCCTGCTGACCTGATTAACATGTGCAATGTTTGTCTGTGCTCCAAAGACAACTTCAGTGGCAGATGAAGAAAGAACAAATGCTCTGAAAGAAACAAATTCATTCCTCAGACTCTGGTTAGCTGCTGCATTCTTCCTGCTGTTTCTCCAAACACTGACTTCTGGGGAGACTGAGGGCACCATTGTCCCCAAGCCCCACTATCCACTGGGGAGCACTGCTTACTGAAGCCAAGACCGGATCTGCTTCTCAAATGCTACTTATAAATTCATGTGTACCCATTAAGACCATTGCCATCATTGTTGGATTTGTTGCAAGGAGGAAGAGTAAAGCATGCAGCAAGTGACCTCACGGCCCCATAAAAGCAGCCCAGCATCCAGGCTCCCTGCAGAAACCAAAGGGAAGCAAGGGAGGTCTGCTGGGATGAGTATGCTGTTTCTGACCCTGAGCCTGGCCCTGGCCTGCTCCGTCCAGTTCTCAACTGCACATCAAGACAGGACACATGTACACAGTGCGGGTTGCGGGATGCCTGTGTGATCTGGGGGTGTGTGGAGGGTGGGAGTGGAATTCGCCAGTTCGCTGGACCTGCTCAAGAGCAGCTGCCCAGGTAGCGGACCTGCAGCTCAGTGCTGTGTGCCCTGCAGCGCTGGCTTCCAGGTGCACTGGCTGCCTGGCGCTGGCTCCCTCAAGCAGGTGCCTTTCTGGGATCTGCCTGAGTCCCATGCTTTGAGCTGTGTCTCTGCTCAGCCCTTAGCAAAGCAAATCCAAAGACTGCTCATCTGACAGTCCCATTCCCTCGGCTGTTTTCATACACACGGCCAGCAGAGTTGCTAATCAATCTTTCTGGACGTTCCCTTCAGTTGTTTAGAACAAGGAAAACGATCTACCTGACCAGCAACAATGAGAAAATGACAAGGGAGAATGGACCCCTGAGAATTTACTTCTGGAGCTTGCTAAAAACAGACAATGGCGACCTGAATGTCACCTTTTATCTCGGGTGGGTCCTGTGGTCTGCAGGTGTCCACGGGGAAGAGCATGGGCTTCATTTTTCTTTTCTTTTTTATTATTATTATTTTTTTTTAATTTTTTTTAATTTTTTATTTATTTATTTCTGTATGTGTACGAATGTACTGTCTGCATGCAAGTCTGTGCACCCGTGTCGTGCAATGCCGCGGAGGTAAGAAGAGGGTCTCGGATTCCCCTGGAACTGGAGTTCTCCTGGAATTGGAGTTTCGGACGGTTCTCAGCCGCCATGTGGGTGCTGGGGATCGAACCCGGGTCCTCTGTAAGAGCGGTCGGCGCTCTTAACCGCTAGGCCATCTCTCCAGCCCTTTTATTATTTTTTATGTGTATGAGTGCACTGACTGCATGTAGGTTGGTGCACCCATGTCGGGTAATGCTGCGTATGTCAGAAGAGGGCATCAGATTCTCCTGGAACTGGAGTCAAACACAGTTCTTAGCTGCCATGTGGATGCTGGTAATCAAACCCGGGTCCCCTGCAATAGCAGTTGGTGCTCTTAACCACTGAGCCATCTCTCTAATCCCGGGGCTTCATTTTCACAGACTATATTGGGCATGGAGGCATGCCTTTACTCCCAGCACTCCAGAGGCAGAGGCAGGCAGATCTCTGCGAAATCCAGGCTAGCCTCGTCCACATGATGACTTGCAAAACACTGAAGATGGGAAACAGCCTGTGTCACAGTTACTGTGAGTTAGGGTCACTGAGCAGGAATGGAATGGCAGCTGTGATTGGAAGGGGACTTGGAGAGTTTGAGACTGGCCACATAGATCTCTGCTGAGGTAGGAACCCTTTGGTTTACTGGACAAGGGAGGGACAAAATGTGGAAATAAACCAGTTCACCAGAGCCCCAGAGAGTGGGCCTTGTCCACTTCACTGGGTTGAAGCACGTGGGGCAGAGGCAGGGCTGTGGTGGGCACAGGAAGACCCCTACCAGGCCCCATGGACATTGTTAGGAGGCAGCTGGTGACCAGAGCTGGCAGGGCCTCCCTCAGCTTGCTGCCCTGCCTGTCTCCCACTGGGGCTGTTGGGAGTTGGGGTAAAAATCAAGAAGTGGTCGGGCATGGTGGTGCACTACTTTAATCCTAGCACTCAGGAGACAGAGGCAGGTGGATCTCTGCGAGTTCAAGGCCAACCTGGTCTATAGAGTGTGTTCCAGGTCAGCTGGGACTACAGGGAGACCCTGTCTCGAAAAGACCAAAAGAAAAAAAATCAGGAAACATCAGGTGCCACTCAAATCCTGAGAGTTGGGGGGCTGGTTGGAGTGCACAGCTGGAGACAGATGACTGTGGACCACAGGCTGTGTTTCTGGAACAATGGAGGCCAACTACAGTCCCTTCTGTGTGCAGTTTTGTCATTTGAGCATCCAGTTTTCAGAGGAGCCCAGGGACTGTTAGCTCCCGAGTATCTGGAAGAGTGTGAGGATGGGTGACATTCCTAGCACACCAGCACGCTTCAGTGTACACTGTGTCCCACCAAGACCATAAAGCAGCCAATACCCAGCCACCCACACTGACGACACAGACCTACAGCATCACTGAACACACTGCACGGACATTGCAGCTTGGCTAGCTATGACTAGCTTTGTGTGGCACTTTTCTTTCATATACATGCTTTGCATAGATCAAAAAATCCTTAAAGGGTTGAAATGGTTAATCGTCTTTGTCAGCCTGACTGGACTGAAAGGCATCTAGTTAGTAAAACATAACTCGGGTTGTATGTGCAAGGGCATTTCCCGGGAGGACAGATGGAGTAAAATGGGGAGAAAGTTGCCAGCCCCTGAATGCACTCTCCCTGGTCATAACAACATAGGTCAACTGCCCAGCATAAAGAATGTCACTTACGGGGCTGGAGAGACAGCTCAGCAGTTAACACCACTTGTAAGTGCTCACTACATTCCTTTTAGATATTTTATTATTTTATATTTATGTGTGCTTTACCTGCATGTCATCCAATGCCCATGGAGGACAGAAGATGGCATCAGGTCCCCTTGAACAGGAGCTGTGGATGGTTGTTAGCCACCATGTGGGTGCTGGCCCACCTACCTTATTTCCTTTAGCCAGGGTTTTATTTACTTAAGACCAGCTGATAAGGGCTCCTCAGTTGTAAACAAGCCTGGCCCATCTGCCTTACTTCCTTTAAGGTGTTCTTGCCTCTCATGCCCCTTCAAAAGTGTACAGCTAACAGCTATTGCTGCCTTCCCAAGCTTAGTGCCCCTGTTTGAGACGGGATCCCTGTAGCCCCCACTGTCTTGGAACTCACTATGTATACCAGGCTGAACTTGAACTCACATAGATCTGCCTGCCTCTGTCTCCCATATGCTAGGACTAATGGCATGCACCACCACACCCAGCTCATGCACCCTTATTTAACCCCTGCAAGGTGTGAGCCCTCTGAGAACAGACATCTCATCTACTTTCTGAACAATGTCCTCTTTGACTCCAACATATCAGGCCTCCTAGTCTTGATGAGAACTGGGCCTCCTGGCACAGATAACCCAGAGGCTGAAGCAAGAGGAATGCCACTAGCTTGAGGCCAGCCAGGACTCCACAGTGAAATCAAGGCCATCCTAGGGAAACAATGAAAATTTGTCCAGGAAATAAAGGCGTGGATGAAGAATAAGATATCAATTGATGTGGATTGTTTTCTTTGTGAGCGGGCTTTGCTAAACTTCTCAGGCTGGCCTCAAAACAGTCCTTCTGCTTCAGCCTCTGGAGCATGGGTTATAGGCTCATTCCTCTCCACCTGGCCTACATCAGTGTTGGTTTTAATGTCTCATGAGAACTGAAGGGAACTCCCAAGTATAATACGCTTTAGTGTTCAATGGTATCTCACTCTCCATAACAACTAAAATGTTATGGAAATTTAGTCTAGTTTACAGTCTGGAAAAAAAGTCAAAGAGTAGTAGCAGTTTAAAGAACAATTCTTCACAGCCCAAGCACGTTCCCATGTCAGAGGTGGTAAACAGTGGTCCTCGGAAAGTGGGACACAGCAAACATCACTTTCCATTTCCCTAGAAGTGAGCTGCAAAGGCCCTGGGACACTGCAGGAAGATGGGTGTCCTTACTGCCCTGGGACACGCTGTCTGTTAGAGACTAGGGTAAAGGTTATTTTTTCAATGCCGCCAAGTGATTCCCTCCAACACTGAAGTGACCCTGTCTCTTTGGCTCAAATACTCAGAGGAGACCTATGTCTACATTTTGAACAACTATGAGGAAGAATGGATGATGTATCTTATCAACATATGGGAGGATATGGATGGGACTTACATGTTCCTTACCATGCATAGGTGCTGAGTCGGGGGTGGCTGGGTGGGCCAGAACCACCCACACATCTCTGGAGATTCTCATATTTGCAGGCATAAATCTCTGGTCTCCCGAACCTGCATAACCCTCCCTAATGAAGCATCTAATTCTCTTTTTAAAACTATGTAGCCTGGACTAGCCTCAAACTCACAGCAATCCTACTAGCTCAGCCTCTAGAGGTGCAATGAATCATCTCAACTCAGGGAAATGTGTTCTGGGAGGTAAAAATTCTAAAGAATTGAAAACAAATGCTCACTCAAACCCCACACAGGAATGTTTGCAGCATCAGATCTATTCCTAAGGACTGGAGTTACCCAGTGGGCCGTCATTGGCTGGATAAACCACCCAAACCAGGAAAGGGAGTGCTACCCAGAAACAAGTTGCTGGCCTCTCCCCTCCTTGGCATGTCTCAGATGCACCATACCAAGAAGAGGGAGGCACATGGAGACGGGCAACACTTCTGCAGCTCCATTCCCATGACCTTCTTGAAAAGCAAAACTCCAGGGAGAGGGCAAATCCCTCGGGGCAGGCTATAGCCACAGGTCAGCTTGAGGAACTGCCTAAGAGACTGAACCACACCCCTACCTACAATGCCTTGGTATGCTACTAATGAGAAACTCTGCTGAAACATACAAACAGAGAGGGGGCCACAGAACCCCTGCCTCAAATCCACTAGGGAGGGCTAAATGACTTATCAATACACTACCTGCTTGGAGGGCACCTCAGCAATAGAAGCCCCAGTGTGACTTTGGGCTATGGCTCAGAAGTGAGGCACTTCCTTCCATGTGCAAATCCCTGGGTTCCTTCCTGAGTCTTCTAACAAAAAATCGAGGAGGGGATAAATTTTTTATAGAAACTTTCCCTTAAATAAACAAAAATTTCAAAAATAAGTGTCTCAAAGAGTTAACAGCCCCCAAAATAGCTGAAGTGGCATAGTCAGTAGAACTCACCATGATGACCTCAAGCCAGTCAGTCACTTTGGGACCTCACATTATTTTGGTGGCTAAACGTGTGTGTCATCAGGCCAGCTTTTCAACTAATTACAATGAGATAGATAGTAAGATCTAAAACTTAACTCCTGGAAAGCACACAGCCTAACAGCCTTTGCATCTCTGTATCATGCAGCCTGTTTGTCCACCCTGCAGGAGGTGCCCTACCCAGGAAGCAGCCACTTGTCCTGGCTCCAGTCCCTGTCTCTTGATTGACTACTCTGGACCTTTCATGTCATGGATTCAGCATCATGAGGCCCTCTGTATCTGGCTTTTTTCACAAGGCAGAATGCTGTCAGGGGTTAGAGTGTGTGTCTGTGCTTCACCCCTTTCAGCTGCTGAATGTCCTCCCATCTGTTGATGATCACATGTCTGCCTGCCACTAAATGAGGGTTGGAAAATATTTCCATCTTTGACATTGTGAATGTCTAGACTGTGAACATTCAGGTACATATTTAGAGTGGAACAACTGTTTTCAACTCTGTGGTACCTGTGCCAGGACCATAATAACATGGTTATCTGTGTTCACTTATTGAGCGAATATGGGGCTTTAGAACTGACTGGCCCTGGGTCTGGTCCCCAGGGTGATAAGCTCAACTAAGGGACTTCCTGGAGCTCCTCTAGTGGTTTCCATGAGCAGACACATTTGGGGATCAGGTACATGGGAGCCCTTCATTCCTCTTGTGCTTCACAGAGCAGGTTTCTATGTAAATGCCCACAGGGCTTCTGATGCAGCCCTCAGTGTCTCATAGTAGGGTTCATGTTTCAAGAAGCAAGAACAAAAGCAGATGCGGTCAGAGTCACTGTTTTCCTTTTTCTGGTATTCTTAAACTTCTAAATGCCATATAATTACTGTACACTTGATATCTCAGTGTACAGATACAGTGGTAACAGACAGATAATGACAGTGGCCTAGGACATATATCATTCGTGTTGGGAGCACCCAATATCGTCTGTACTCAATACTCTGAAATGTACAGTTAGCTATTGTCAAGCATAGTTAGCCTGGTGTGCACAGAACATAAAAGTCCTACCCTCATCACACTGTACCATCAAACACCCCCACCACACTGCTTTCCTCTCCATTGTATTCCACTCCCTTCCAGGCTTCAGGACCACTATGTTCTACTTACTAGCATCTGCACATGTGTGTGATGGCACAAAATTTGTCTTTCATGGAAGCACATTCACCTAACCCTAACCCTAACCCTAACACTAACCCAACCCTACCATGGTCCTAAACCCTAACCCTAGCCCAAATATATCAATCAAACATACATCACATGAAAATGCATTCATACTCCTCCAATAGAATTAACATCTGCAGTGTAGAATGACCCCATGACACCAAGTTAATCATGGAACAATTTACATTAATGAAGCATTGCTATTAAACAATACATGTTTTCAAATCTGCATAAACAATTGCCTTAAACTATCATCAAAATCCTTGACACATCAGATGAAAGGGGTTTAGAGGAGAATGTGATGAATCTACAGAATTTTCCTCACAAAAAGCTTTAATGATGTTAATACAAAAGTTTCTAAGTAATAAAAGTTGTATATGAAAATATCACATACTATCTCTGGACATTCAAGGCTAGCCTGAATAATGAGTTTCATGCCATATGGGGCTAAAGAGAGACCCTATATCAAAAAAAAAATTAAAGAAAGAAAGAAAATAAAAATTTTTATTAACAAATAAAGGTGTTTGGAGGAAAAGATGGTTGTAGAATGACACATGTGTTGGGTATCCAGCCTTGGGGCCTAGGGTACACCAGCTCCCTAGAGACTGGATGCATGGACCATGTGAAGAACCTTATCACACAAAAGGAATATTTTCCTGACCTTAGGTCAGAAAAAAATAGTTTCTACGCTGGTCTCAAAATCCTGGTACTACTAAACCTGGAGGCCTTGTCCCACAGAAGTTTTCATGTTCTACCAAAGTCAGAGTCCCAGTGTCAAAGTGCTCTATGGACTGCACAGGGAGTTCCAGACTAGCTGGGGGTATAGAGAGACCCTGTCTCATAAAAAATAAAAAATAAAATAAAATAAAATAAAAACAGCGAATATGCCAGATGTGGTAGCATGAGCCTTTAATACCGGCACTCAGGAGGCAGAGGCAGGCAGATCTCTTTGAATTCAAGGCCAGCCTGTTCTACATAGTGAGTTCCAGGACAGCTGAGGCTACAGGAAGACCCTGGCTCAAAAAGACATAAAGTGAATAAATACATAATTTTAAAAATTAAAAAAGAGAAAATAAGAAAAACTGTTATTCTATTAGTTCTTAACATCCTTGACTTTCTTCTTATTGGTGTTCTTTTACAGAAGAAAATTTCAACTGCTTTATTTGCTTTTTAAACTATTGTGAGTGAATGTGTATGTGTTTGTGATGGAGAAGAGCACATGCCACAGGGCACTTATGGAGATCAGAGGACAATTTGTGATGTCAAGTTGCCCACCTGCCTTTATGTGAGCTGCAGGGATTGAATTCAGGTCACAAGGTTTACATAAAAACCACAATCATTGACTCTCCTGAAAAGTCTTTTCTACCATTATAAAAAAGTACCATTAGCTGGGCGTGGTGGCGCACGCCTTTAATCCTAGCACTTGGGATGCAGAGGCAGGCAGATCTTTGTGAGTTCAAGGCCAGCCTAGGACATCAGAGACCAGGTGGGGTGCATAGCCAAGCCACAGTAAGTTTAGGAACTACTCACTACAACACAGTGGGCCGGGCCACAAAGGAGCAGGCCAGGGGAGGTGCACATGGGGCAGGGCCACAAGAGCCTAGAGCTACCTAACTAGGGCTTTTGGATCCCAAGCCTCATTGGGGGTCTGCTCACAAGGAGGGGTGCTGGGGTAAAAGGATTACACCAGCACACAAGAAGGAGGAGACTCTCCACTGCATGCCCTTCCTGATTGGGAACTAACCAGGGGATCCTCCCCACCTCCTCATGTGCCAAGGGCTTGAGGTGCAGTTCCTGGCTCTGCCCAACTAGAGGAGGATCTGGGCGTTGTGCTCTCCCAGACACTGGATCCTGGCACCACCAAGGAAGGCAGCTAGGATAGCACAGGTTCTACAGGCTGGAGGCCATGGGCTCCAGGAGGCTGGAAAGGACAGGAAGGACCCCTCCAGAGGGCGGGGAGGAGAGGTGGGGAGGTCCATAGGGTTAGGAAGGGGAGGAGCACAGGACACAGATGGGGATCTGGGATGAGTAGGAGAGCCTGGGCGGTGGAAGGCACATGGGCCGCTGCTGTGGAATTGGAAATGGAGCCACTACACAGAGCTTCCAGTACAGATCTGCGAGCACAGGAGCTTCTCAAAGCCAGCCTGTACTTGATCCCAGATCCACAGTCCCAACCGGTCTGCCCTGCCCTCTGCCCTCTGGTAGCAACCAGTGTCCCCACAGCCTAGAGGTGTGTACTTTAAAATCAACTGACCTCCTGATCCTCCGCTGCAGCCGCTGCCATTCCGAATTTCTCTCCTGGGAATCTGAGAGGGTCTCTGCATCCGAGGCGAACTTCAGTGCTCCCTCCTTTCAGGCGTAGGAAGCCTGAGAGAGAGAGGCTACAGGCCAGGGTGCAGGCAGTCCTGAGGCTACAAATTCTCCCAGAGAGCACTTGGAGGGGGAGGCAGGGGGCGGGGCCCCAGAGGGCGGGGCATGCTGTGGAGCAGGTGGGGGTGGGGCCACAGAGGGGAGAGCAAGCTGAGGAGCATGTGGAGGCAGGAGTTGAGGTCCTCAGGACAAGTAGGTGCTGTGCCAGGTTGCAGTGGTGGTCAGGGCCAGAGGGGCTGTCCAGATTTACAAGGCACAGAATGTGGTCAGCAAGATGGCCCAGCTCTTACAGCACTTGCTGTGAAGACTGGGAACCTGAGATAGAGTCCCTGGATCCACATGGTGGAAAGAGAGAAACAGCTCTTGAAAGCTGTCCTCTGACCCATGAGGTTTCTCCATGAGAGCAGGCAGCCAGGCTCTCGGACCCCCAGCCAGGAGACTGGAAAGAGGTGGGAGAAGGACATATGTAACCGAATTGCACCAGTACCTCCTTTGATGTGAACTCCCTTTCCAGGTGAGGTGCTGTTAGCTGGGAACTCCCAGTGTCTCACAGGGAGAGGAGATGGCTGCTGCAGATATTGTGGCCTGAGCAGGGTCTACATTCTCATAATACTCCTCCTCTCTGATTTATTTCCTGTGTATAAGTGTACTACATGTGTGTACATGCACCCCTGTATTGTCATGCCCAGGGAGATCAGAAGAGGACATCAGATTCCCCTGGATGTTAACCTCCCCTGTCTTTAATATCTTTAACATCTAACATTAACATTGTTAGAGACCATGTGGGTTGTGGGAATCAAACCCAGTTCCCAACAGCTGCCCGTGCTCTTTACTGACCCATCTCTCCAGACCACTGCCTGCCTCCCTCCCTTCCTTCCTTTTTCCTTCCTTCTTTTTATTTGTTTTTATTTGTGTGTGGATGTGTCTGGGGTGAGTTTGTGTGTGTGTGTGTGTGTGTGTGTGTGTGTGTTTGTGTGTGTGTGTTTTGATGGGGTTTTTTCCTTGATGGTTTTGAGACAGTCTCCATTTGGTCACAGCTGGCCTAGAACCCACTATGTAGAGCAGGTTGGCCTTGATATAACAGAGCTCTGCCTGCCTCTGCTCTGGAAATCTAGGATGCCCACTCTGGGGCCCTGGTGAGTTTTAGCAAGTGGGCCCACAGAGGCCAGATTCCCTGAAGCTGAAGGAATAGGTGGTTCACAGCAACCTGATGTGGGTACTGAGAAGTGAACACAGGACCTGACGAACAGCAAGCACTCTTTAACTGTTGAGCCATCTGGCCATCTCCTGTCACTGTCTGTCTGTCTGTCTGTCTGTCTGTCAGTCTGCCTGCCTGCCTTATGTATGTCTCTCTCTTCCCCTAGATTTCTTTCTTTATTTGAGAGTCCTCCTTATCATCCTAGGATACCATGCTTAGCTTAGTGTAACTCTTATTTTTTTCTTTGTGACAGGGTCTCAGTGTAGACCAGCCAGACTGGAATTTACTATGTAGACCAGGATGGCTCCAATCACATAGAGATGGCCTGCCCCTGCCTCTGTATCTAGAGTGCTAGGGATATCCCAGTCCCAGGTCAGTCAATAAAAAAAAATAGAGTGCTAAGGATAAAGGTGCAACCCACCCAGCTATTGTTGTTTTATTGTTTATATATATAGGCACTTCATTGCTTTTCCTCTGTCCTCAACTTTTTTTTATGAAATTATGTTCAAAGAGCACCATCAAGTTGAATTTATAAGTTAGCTATAATAGGTGGTTAATAACAGCAAAATAGGAAAATTATACAATATGAAGGTTACATTAATTTTGCCTGTCATCTCAGAATAGCCTCTTTTACTCTATTCCATCAGGCAAATAGGAACTCCTGCAATTGAAGGATGGTTATAGGTTGCTTCTCAAACACAGTGCTTTATATGAAGAGAGGGAAATGACTGACCAATTTGATTCAGGCAAATACCATTTGGGGGATTAAAATGGGCTTTGGGCAGAGTAGATAATGGAAACAAGTTTAGAAATTCAATTTGGAGTACTAAGTGTGGGATACTTAAATGAAAGCAATGACTAAAGACTTAGATATATCTTTTTCAAATTTAGTAAAATATCAAGTGATTACATTACACATGTTTGGTGCATATGTTTGAATGAGATGATTATGGATGATTCTAACTTGAAAGAAAACATGATGTAGATGTCAGATGTGGTGGCACATGTTTGCAGTCCCAGCACTTGAATGGTTAAGGCTAGCTTGGGCTACATACTGAGATTGTACTTATTTATTTATTTATTTATTTATTTATTTATTTTGAGACAGGGTCTCCCTTTAGTCCGAGCTGGCCTCATGCTCACTATGTAAACCAGGTTGCCCTTGAACTCTCAGATATCCACCTGCCTCATCCTTCCAAGTGCTAGGATTAAAAAAATAAAATCAAGCTGGGTGTGATAACACAGGCCTTTAATCCTCGCACTGGGGAGGTCTCAAAAAGACCAAAAAAATCCCATAAACAAATAAATAAATAATATCAAAGTATGTGATTTTAGCTCAATAGTAAACTAAATTAAGACAAGAAGAGCGGGCTGGAGAGATGGCTTAGAGATTTAAGAGCTCTTGCAGTTCTTAGAGAGGACTTGGTTCAGTTCCCAGCTCCCACATGGTGGCTCTTTGGAGTCTGTAACTCTGGTTCTAGACTCCAAAGGGAAAGCATGCACATAGTGCACTTACATATGTGCAGGGTAAACACCCAATCATCTAAAAAATCAATACTAGATAAAATTTTTACCAAATTTTAAAAAGAAGGCAAAGCCTAAACATAAGGTGTGGAACAGGGTTCACAGGACACAGAATGGAAAAGAGCTGCCAGGGACATGGGGGAGCATGATAATCCTACATGAAAATATCTCACCAGTGTGGGGTGCTATTAATGAGGTAAGTGGGACTTGGTTGTTTTAGCAATGGAAAGGCCACTGGTGTCCTTGATAATAGGACATACTCAGTGGACTAACCAGGCCTGAAATGTGAATATGGTCAATTTACTAAAGATCAAAGGAGATGAGACAGAATAAGCAGTGATAAATAATTCTTAACTTTTGTTTTAAAAGATAGCACAGTTTATCTCATAACATGAAAATAGATCTTCCAGTAATTGATAATTGGAAATTGACTGTGAAATCAGAATCAGGGTATATATCAGTTGAGAATATGGATATAACTGGCCAAATAAGTGGGTTTATAAAGGAGCTAAGATTTTGTTAGGATTGATAGAATGAGTGGGTTAGGGATATAGGACTGTAGAGTGCATTTCAGGTTTAGGGTCATAAGTTCATATGGAGACCAGTCCAAATGAGTTTTCTTTCACTGACTTGTTTCTGTTACCTCTTCCACATCAGAACTTTGGAGGCATGGTCTTATGTTCATACCTGTGCTCTGCTGCGCCATTGCATTTCTTATCTGCTATTTGGACAGATGTTGTTCAGAAATGTTTTAGAAGAAAGTCATCCTAAGAAAGACTTGAAATTCGTAGACTCTCAACTCTAAAGAGGCAGGTTCTGTTACATACGTATATCTGTTCTTCTTCCTTTTTGTGCTGTTTTCCCTGATTATGACCATTTCTATTCAACTTGGGCTATATAGGATCAGTTATCAGGATACATTATGGTAATTTCATAAAAAACTGCCCCATATTGCCTTTACAGTTTAATTCCTATGACCCCTGTTTGAATTGTGCATTGAATATTTGATTAAGAGTTTGGTTAGATGGTCATTTAAAACTTGAATCATCAGTATGAAAAGGCCCTGCACACCAATTACCTAATTGTGCGACAAACTGAGTAACGTCAATGTTGTCTGAAAACAACCGTGCTATTATATTGCAGAATCCCTTAAAAAAATAAACAAAAGGGCTGGAGAGATGGCCTAGCAGTTAAGAGCACCGACCACTCTTACAGAGGACCCAGTTTCGATCCCCAGCACCCACATGGCGGCTGAGAACCATCTGAAACTCCAATTCCATGAGAACTCCAGTGCCAGGGGAATCACAGATCCACTTCTGACCTCCGCAGCATTACACGACACGGGTGCACAAACTTGCATACAGACGGTACATTCATACACATACAGAAATAAATAAAATTAATTTAAAAAATTAAAAAAATAAGTAAAATTTAAAAAATAAAAAAATAAACAAAAGAGAAAAAAAAAAGAAAAGGCGGGTCATACTCTGGCTGAGGTCTGCTGTCATGTGATTGCTTTACCTTAAAGTCTTGAAGCCATGCGTGGTGGTACACACCTTTAATCTTAGCACTGGGGAGGCAGAGGCAGGCAGATCTTTGTGAGTTCAAGGCCAGCCTGGTATACAGAGTGAGTTCCAGGACATCTGGGGCTACAGGGAGACCCTGTCTCAAAAAGACCAAAATAAATAAATAAATAAATAAATAAAATTAATGTCTTGGGGCAGGAGAGATGGCACAGCAGTTAAGAGCACCTGCAGCTCTTGCAGAAGACCTCAGTTCAGTTCCTATAATGCATGTTGGGCAGCTCACAATTCTCTATAACTCCAGTTCCAGAGACTCCAACCCATTGTCTGGCTTTCACTGGCACCTGCATTCACATGCACACCCCACACAGGCAATTGTGCATAACTAAAAATAAAATATTTCTTTTAAGTTGCATTCTCATTGATGGTGTGGTTCACTGGTGTATTCTAGTGTTCTATCTGTAATGTATAGACTCTAAATATGAGACATTTGTTTGGGAAAGAGAGGATGTGTGAGTACAAAATTCAAAGACATGCTATTGATGAAACACGGTATTAATTAGATGCTTGTAAAGATTTCCATACTAAGATGAGTGCTTCTGATTGCCATTAAATTTAAACAGATGTGGACAAGGTAATTTAGTAGTGTTTACAATAACAGGTTTGCAATTGTATAGTTTCTTCAACTTTCTCTCTCTCTCTTTCTCTCTCTCTCTCTCTCTCTCTCTCTCTCTCTCTCTCTCACTTTTTGTTTGTTTTTTGCCTGTTTGAGACAGAGTCTCCGTGTAGCTCCATCTGTCATGGAACTCACTATGTAGATAGGGCCCTGCCTCGGCCTCCCAAGTGCCAAGATTAAAGGCGTGCACCACCATACCTGGCAAGTTTCTGCAACTCATAAGGAACTTACCTAGGAATCATTTCTTGCCCAGAATTTCTGAATGTGATAGGTATATAAAGAGGTGCTTGATATATAAATGAGAGCCGTTTCAAACTTTGCTATCTTGGGTTGGAGAGATGGCTCACTGGTTCAGAGCAAAGGCAGCTCTTGCAGAGGACCTGGGTTTGATTCCCAGCACCCATATGGTAGCTAACAACCACCTGTAATTCTAGTTCCAGGGAGATCCAATGTCCACTTCTGACATCCTCAGGAAGTTGAAAACAGGGGTGTACTTACATATATGCAGGCAATACAGATAAAAATAATAAATAGAATATTTTTAAAATACTTTGCTATCTTGATAAACTCAACAATATGTTCCCCAATTGCTTTTCTGTTCCTCAGCTCAGGATGCTCATGACACAGAGATTGGGGGGCAGAATATTACTTATTTGCGAAGCAGTGTTTCATGTGTTTTGTTTCTGTCTTAAAAGTTTGACATCATGGCTACTATTTTAACTCAATATCTTTTGTTTGTTTGTTTGTCTTTTTGAGACAGGGTCTCCCTTTTTGTCCCAGCTGGCCTGGAGCTCGCTATGTAGACCAGGCTGGCCTTGAACTCACAGAGATCTGCCTGCCTCTGCCTCCCAAGTACCAGTATTAAAGGCTTGGGCCCCAACGCCCGGCCTATAAATGTCTTTTAGTCTCTTAATATGCAGCTATGTATGAGTTTTACAAAAGTGCTCTTTTCCAATAATCAGCCAAATATTTTTTAACTTTAAAATATTTGTATAAAAATATACAGAACTTCAGTGTGACCATGTCTTTGTCATGGTCCCCAACTCAAGAAGACACCATTAACAGAATGTTAGACTTCCCCAGAGCCCCATCCAGTTACTGTGTCTTCAACAACAAGAGGAGTTGTTGTACTACCTCTAGTTTTTAAACTTTTATAAATGTAGTATGTATGGAGAGAGGATGACTGGATTTGTATCTGTCTTCTTTGGCCCAGCATGCTTTTGAGGTCCAGCCACATTAACAGAGAGTTGCAATTCATCTGTCCTCATTGTACAATTTGCATTATGTGAATATCAGAATATTCTAAGTTAGGTAAACATTTCAGTTGCCTCTAGTTTGTGGCACAAACAGTACTGGGATGAACACTGTGCATCTTGCTGAACATGTGCACATTTCTCCTGGGCCTAGCAATGAACAGAGCTTTGACTTTAATTCTTTTTTTTTTAATTTTTTTTTTATTTCTGTATGTGTATGAATGTACTGTCTGCATTCAAGTTTGTGCACCTGTGTCGTGCAATGCCACGGGGGTCAGAAGAGGGTGTCTGATTCCCCTGGAACTGGAGTTCTCCTGGAATTGGAGTCTCAGACGGTTCTCGGCCGCCATGTGGGTGCTGGGGATAGAACCCGGGTCCTCTGTAAGAGCGGTCGGTGCTCTTAACCGCTAGGCCATTTCTCCAGCCCGACTTTAATTCTTTATTTCATGAAACTTTAGTAAAATTTTAAGTTATTTAACTAGAATACCTTTCATTAAAACTGAAATCAAGATGCCTGATTCTAATAATGATATTTTCTGGAAACATTTCTGGGAAATTTCATAGAAATATAATCATCACCTGAAAGTTCTAGGTTTTCAGCTTGCCCGTGGGCCTTAAGTTGTATCTCTCCCATGTATTTGGGTTGTTTCTTTTACTGAGAAAATGTAGGAACTTCCAATGATTCTAATGGCATAATGAGAACACCTCACTACTGTATATAATGATTAGGAGAAAAACTTTTGTGTTCTAAAAATGAGTCATTTAAGTTTTAAATATATTTAATTATAAAAATAAGCAGCAGATGAATACTCTTTCCGATGCTGAGCACAAAGGTGCATATAATTTGGAAACTGTATCTTATTTTTTTTTTTTTTTTTGAGACAGAGTCTCTCTGTAGCCCCAACTGGCCTGGAACTCATTTTGTAGACCAGGCTGACCTTGAACTCA
This sequence comes from Rhizomys pruinosus, assembly GCA_009823505.1. Taxonomy (NCBI): domain Eukaryota; kingdom Metazoa; phylum Chordata; class Mammalia; order Rodentia; family Spalacidae; genus Rhizomys; species Rhizomys pruinosus. Next base: position 609,155 of record VZQC01003239.1, on the reverse strand, counting down.
CAGAGATCCACCTGCCTCTTCCTCTTGAGTTCTGGGATTATAAGCATGCACCACCACACCCAGGCAAGAAAGAAATTTTGATGATCTCATTGGTTAGATTTAAACTAAAAAGAGGACTGTAGGGTGAAGTTAAACTAAGTCTGATAAACCCACAGATTCTAGGAAACACTTCAACTGGAGGTGTAAAGAGAGAAACTGAAGAAAACAAAAACTGAGGAAAAACAAAGACCAGAACAAAAACAAGATATGAATCAAAACCATAGCAAAACCATGAAATGGCTTACAGGTTGAGCTAGCAGGAAGCTAAAGTAATGAAAATGTAGCCCTCTATCGTAAAAGCTTTAAAGTTCATTTTACACTGTCTAGCACCGTTGTAACCACAAGGCATAAACAATGGAGTTCTTAAAGTAATATTAGATTTCCTTTGCTGCAAAACTGCTAAATTGCTGAGCCTAAGCTGAGTGGCTGAACAATTATTGTTTTACTTCCTTTTTTTTTTTTATGTCTCAGCTGAATAACTGTGCCATTATTGATTGTTTTACTTTTTTATTTTTTTCTTGGTCTTTTTGAGATAGTGTCTCCCTGTAGCCCCAGCTGTCCTGGAACTCACTCCGTAGACCAGGCTGGACTTGAACTCACAAATATCCACCTGCCTCTGCCTCCCAAGTGCTAGGATTAAAGGCCTGCACCACCACGCCCAGCTTTGTTTTACCTTTTTTACATTAAGAATGATTGCTTGTGTAAATATTCTGAAAAATATTCACACAGAAAAGTTGGGCTGGTTTGTTGGTTGGTTGGTTGGTTGGTTGGTTGGTTTCTTAGCTTAGGCTTGCATAACCTGTATTAGTCTTATGGTATATAAAAATCAATATTGGGGCCTGAGGTGCAAAAGCAAAAATGCATTAAGTAAAGAGAGCAGAGACAGAGAGTATTAGCAGAGTGGCAAACCCGAGACACCTTCTGCACAGACACAAAGAGAATGCTCTCTGTAACCCTCAGACCAGGAAAAGAAAGAGATTGTGTGTCTCATCTGATTGACTTATTCACCACACTTGTGAACACCCACTTCAGGACCTGAATCCTGCTGCAGCTGGAATCCAGCAGTGGTACATGGTCGTAATCCCAGTCCTTGAGAGGTGGAAGAGGGAAGATCAGAATTTTATTTATTTACTATTGGGGGGGTATTTTGTGAGACAGGGTCTCCCTGTAGCCCCAACTGCCCTAGAACTCACTTTGTAGACCAGGCTGGCCTTGAACTCACAAATATCCACCTGCCTCTGATTCTGAGTGCTAGGATTAAATGTGTGCACCACCATGCCCAGCAGGAAGATCAGAATTTTGAGGCAAGCCTGTGATACAGGAGACTCTATTAAAAAAAAAAGTGCTGGGCATTGTGGCACACGCCTTTAATCCCAGCACTTGGGAGGCAGAGGCAGGCAGATCACTGTGAGTTCAAGGCAAGCCTGGTCTACAGATCCAGCACCAGGCCAGCTGGGACTAAATGGAGACCCCGTCTCAAAAATACCAAAAAAAAAAGAAAGAAAGAAAAAAAGAAAGAAAGAATAAATTTCTAGAAATGGATTTGCAGAGTTAAAGAGATGTAATCCTTTTTTTCTCATTAAAGGAGGACAGGTTTATTTTGGGTTCATGGTTTCAGAAGTTTTAGTCCAGAATCCTGAGCCAGTGTTAGAGGCTAGAGGGGAGACTAACCATCAGAGCTCACACTGCATTGAACATTTTCTTGTGTCTACACATTTTATGTGAAGTAAGAAAGAGGGCCGGGTGGAGCATGGCACAAAATCCAAGACAAAGTGCTCTTCTAAGGCATGCCCCCAGGGACCTACCTCTTCCCACTAGGTCCAATGCCCTCAAGTTTTTACCTTGGCATCACCATCAGTAGTTTAGGATTAACCGCACATGCGTGTTTGGTGGCTATGTCAAATGACCCAAAGGTATTCCATTTGTAAGGCTAGACTTTAAACTGCTAAACAACTCTACTGAGAGTTCTGAAGAAAATATTTCCATGACCCTTTCCTAACTAGGGGCCTAACTAGGGGGTACAGTGATGTAATGTTATAGAGTGAATATTTAAACTGTAGTTATACTTGGTTCTAATTGAGCATTTTATAAATTTATGGAAAATCCTGAGGGTAGGACACACTGCTGCTACTGCAGCCTTGGTGCCTGCTGGCATCAGGAGACTTTATAGGCCACCTTAGAAAGTTATTGCCACCCGTTGTCAAATAGCTATAATTCCCTGACCAAGATATCATCCAAGCATATATGTTTCTGCTTATAGCATAAGTTGCACAATGGTTAATATTTGTTATTATTTGTGTTTTACTACTAGAACTAAAAGGAGACTTCTAAACAACCCATCAGTCCACTGCAAACAGAACTTGGACAGATCCAAGAGTTTGGAGTGTCATCTCAGAAAAAATATAGATCTTCCTATCTCCTACTCTCCCTCACCCTCTCCTGCAAAGCCCAGGAACTCTCACAGAAAAGTGAGCACATCAGAATGTAAGGGCCAAGGAAGGGGGGTGAATTGTGAGTCACCCCCTCTTCATACAGCACATTCATGCCCACATCCTCCTGCCAGGACCACTCTCTGAAGACAACTCTCTTGCAGACCGAGTTTCCTCTACAGCGGTTTATGTCCTATCCCTCTCTGAAGCAGAAACATTCTGCTCCCTCACCCAAGTTAACTTAAAAGGCCTTCAAGCTCGCTTTCCTGATATCCCCTTTGCCCAACTGCAGCGGATCCATAAAACTTGTTCATTCCATTGTACTCTAGTTAAAACACCTGCACTAGGGGCTGGAGAGATGGCCTAGCAGTTAAGAGCACTGACTGCTCTTGCAGAGGACCCAGGTTCGATCCCCAGCACCCACATGGCGGCTGAGAACCATCTGTAACTCCAATTCCAGGGGAACTCCAGTTCCAGGGGAATCCGAGACCCTCTATTGACCTCCGTGGCATTGCACGACACGGGTGCACAAACCTACAAGCAGACAATACAGTCATACACATCAAAAATAAATAAATTTTTAAAAAAATTAAAAAAAAAACAAAAAAACACCTGCACTATAGGTTATGGGAATTAACCCCAGGGGATTGAAGGCCAATGCACTCTGGCAAACTGATATTACACACATAGCTTCTTCTGGAAAACAAAAATATGTATTTGTCACCATAGACTCTTATTCCAGATTCAACTGGGCTACTCCCCATACAGGAGAGAAAGACAAGGACCTCACTGTCCACCTACTTTCTACCTTTGCTACGATGGGCATCACCAAACAGATTAAAATGGACAATGGGCCAGTGTTTGCTAGCTCTCATTTTAAATGATTTTGTCAATTATGGAATATTGCACATCATTCAGGTATCCCTCATAACCCAAAGGGACAAGGCATCATAGAAAGGACCCATTAGTTCCTGAAAAATCAATTATTAAAACAAAAGGCGGGGAAATACCCTCCTAACATCCAGATGGCAATGGCATTGGCAACTCTAAACCTCTTAAACATCTATGGAGATTCAAATTTCCCAGCCATGGTCAAACATTGGCAGACACCAAGCACTGTTCCTCAAATACTTGTCAGGTGGAAGGACCCCATAGACAGTCAGTGAAAAGGACCTGATCCACTGTTAACAACTGGGAGGGGCTGTGCTTGCATCTTCCCACAAGACTGTCCCAGACCCATTTGGATTCTGGCCAGAAATGTCATATTCACCCCCTCTGACCAAAAAGATGGCATGCCTGTTGCTCAAGGATGAAAAGAAGAGGAGGAAGAGGAGATAACACTCCCAGAACCCAAATGACAAAACATGGGAGAAACTTGACCAACTCCTCACTTCCACAAAATCCATGTGTCCCCCCTCTGCACCCCTGTCTGCCACCCTTCTTGCTGCTCTCATAATAGATCAAGCTAACTCTGCCTCTGCCCAGCCTGTGAATAGACCACAGACTCAGACCCATGTCTGGCGATTCCTTGTCAGAGAAACTTGGGAGGGGAGAAATCAGGTAATTGGAACCAGGACTGTCCTCTGCAAGACTGTAGTGAAGCAGTCACAATTACCGTGTTTCCCAATTCCACCATTACCTCCCAGACACCCTTTATCTGTTTCCCCCATCTTAACAAAGAACGGTGCTTGCAGGAAGCTGATACTTATGGTGGTTGTAGATTCTGGTCTTTCAGGTTGGAGAGTGTTTGCAGCCCAAGAAGCCTATTTCAAATCTGAAATAACCAGTTTAAAATTAATATACAGGACCCCTGGAGTGAGTAGTGGAGAGCTGGAGTACAGGGAAAACTCTACCCTTACAGCAACGCCTAGTACCCAATGGCAGACATCTGTATCTCTCACCAGCTTGTTCTAGCTCCTCAACCCATCCTCACTCAATCCCACATTCTGTTACATGAGTCCAAAATGGAAGGAAAGCTGCAGTCCACTGTAACATGGCCTCAGTACATTGAATATGCCAGAGATCTCCTCAATTACATCACCCATCCTAATGTCTCCCAGTGTTTTTTCTGTGCATCCCTCACATGGTGGCTAAGAACCATCTGTAACACCAATTCTAGAAGAACTCCAGTTCCAGGGGAATCCGAGACCCTCTTCTGACCTCTGTGGCATTGCATGACATGGGTGCACAAACCTGCATGCAGACAGTACATTCATACACATACAAAAGTAAATAAAATTAAAAACCAAAACAAAAAACAAAAAAAGAATGAATCTCCTTGTGTATCTGTCACACTGTACAAAACTTACTTGAAATGGTTAAAGACTTTAATATAAGACTTGAAGCTCTGAAGATGTTATAGGAAAGCAAGATAGAGGTATAGGTAAGGATCTTCCTTCTGTAAAGAACACCAATAGCTCAGAAAATAACACCTAAGACTGACAAGTGAAGTTGCGTGGAATATAAAAAGTTTCTGCTCAGTAAAGAAAATGATCACAGACAGCTTTCACAATGGCAGAGAAACCATTGCTAGGTATACATCTGACAGAAGATTACTATGTACAGTATATAAAAATGCCTAAGAACCAAACAATCAAATTGATACATGGGTTAGTGAAACGAGTAGGCAGTTCTCAAAAAATGAAGCAGAAATGGCCTATAAATAATTCAAAAATGTTCAATATCTGTACTCATTACCTCCACAGCATTGCACAGCACTGAGACATCCAGCCTTGTGGACTGAGCAGATACCTGGATTCTCAGCCTCTCCTCTTCAGTGCAGCTACTCTTAGACTAGTCAGACTCTACCCCATAAGCAAATCTAGTAAACACACACATACACACACACACACACACACACACACACACACACCCTCCTTCCCAATCTCCAAGGTATGCATGGGAGTCTTGCCTTTCATCACTCTGATATGTTCATTGTCAAGAACACATTCATTCATTATCTTTTTGGGTAGAATATCAAATTAAGAGCACTAGCTGCTCTTGTAGGGGTTCTGGGTTTTGTTCCCAGCACCCACATGACTGACAACAGTCTGTATGTCCAGTTGGAAGGGATCCGATGCTCTCTATAGCCAGTGTAGGCATTGCACACTTGTGGTGTACTTACATACAAAAGTTCATACATAAAAATAATGACTTTTTACATAGTACTTTTATTATTTTGGGAACTGGAATGCTGGCTTAGTGTTTTAGAGTACATACTGCTGGACCCGCAGCCACCATGAACAGCAAAGGTCAATATCCAACACAGCCTACCAACCCTGTGCAACCTCCTGGGAATCCAGTATATCCTCAGACCTTGCATCTTCCTCAGGCTCCACCCTATACAGATGCTCCACCAGCATACTCAGAGCTCTATGCCCAAGCTTTGTTCATCCAGGGGCTGCCACAGTCCCAACCATGTCAGCTGCATTTCCTGGCACCTCCCTGTATCTGCCTATGGCTCAGTCTGTGGCTGTTGGGCCTTTAGGCTCCACCATCCCCATGGCTTATTATCCAGTTGGTCCCATCTATCCACCTGGCTCAGCAGTGCTGGTGGAAGGAGGGTATGATGCAGGTGCCAGATTTGGAGCTGGAGCTACCGCTGGCAACATTCCTCCTCCGCCGCCTGGGTGCCCTCCTAATGCTGCTCAGCTCTTAGTCATGCAGGGAGCCAACGTCCTTGTAACTCAGCGGAAGGGAAACTTCTTCATGGGTGGCTCAGATGGTGGCTACACCATCTGGTGAGAAAGCATAGCCACCTCTGCTGGGAAAGACATCACATACCTTCAGCACTTCTCACGATGTAACTGCTTTAGTCATATTAACCTGAAGTTGCAGCTTAGACACATGTTGTTGGGGTGTCTTTCTGGTGCCCAAACTTTGAGCACCTTTCAAATTTAATATGGAACCGTGTAAGGGTAGCAGTACCTCCCTGAGGTAGGGGAGGCCTCCACTCATCACAAATGAATGTGGATGAACCAGTCCTGAGGAGCATCATTAAATTTCTCTGGAGTAATACTGTACCATACTGGTCTCTGCTTTTAGGAATAAAACATCAAATTAGGTTTGGAGGGAACTTTGATCTTCCTAAGAATTAAAGTTGCTAAATTATTCTGATTGGTCTTTAATCTCCTTCAAGTCTTTGGCGAGCTTCTATTACTTGTTAGATGGAATGCATTAGTTGTCTGCCTTTCGTTTCCATCCCCGGTGCCCCCTGTCCCTAGTCTTCCATCCCCTTTCACCAGTCTCCATTGAATCAGTGCTGCAGGACAGAAAGTGGGTCAGACAAGCTTCCTTCTCTCCTTGCACTTGTCCCACTTGCCATTTTTAAACTCATCTTTCACAAGGATCCTCTGAAGCCCCTGTGCCCCAGGCAGAAGTGAAGGGTGCATTTTGGACCCTCATAGGTTGTCTCTGAATCATGAATCTAACCTAAAGTTGCTTGGGTGCCAGAAAAACTGAACTTTAAACAAAAGATACCATTGTAAACAGTTCCCTAAACGTTTCTTTAAAACACAGTGGGCTGGGAGGAGCATGCATGTCAAAGGCTGGACTTCAGAGCCAAATTAAGGGGAGTTTTCAGATCAGAAATTGGTTATCATTTTCTGAGTGTCTGACACAGCCACTCGGCTTCCAAGAATTCCTAACTGGGTTAATAAGGTCATTGCTGTAAATGCCTCACTAGAAAATGACTTGAGTCCAATGATCTCCTTAGGATTAATATTTCAGGGATCCTTAATATTTTGATTTTTGTTTTAAGAAATTGGATTTTATTTTAGTTTAGCTTATAATTTCAGTTCATCTAAATCTTGTGTCCTGTACATGTGATGTTTGACTGTACCATTGACTGATATGGAAGTTCAGTGTTGTATGTCTTTCTGTACACTGTGGTGCACTTAACTTGAGGATTTTTATACTAAAAATGTAGAATAAAGACTATTTTGAAGATTTGAATAAAGTGATGAAGTTGCATTAAAAAAAAAGTAAAAAAAAAAAGTACATACTGCTCTCAGAGAGGACACAACACTGTTTCCAGGCAGCCATGTTGCACAGCTCACAACTGACTATAACCCCAAATCTAGAGAACTGACATCTTCTTTTGGCCTCTATGCGTACTTGAATTTACATGCATACCCTGGACTCCATGTTTTTATTCTATATATACATAATTTAAAAAACAGGGCTGGGTGTGGTGGTGCATGACTTTAATGCCAGCACTAGGGAGACAGAGGCAGATATACATTTGTGACATTGAGGCCAGCCTTGTCTACACAGTAAGTTCCAGACAAGCTGGGGCTAGAGGGAGACTCTTTCTTAACATTCACCCCAACAAAAAATTTCAAAAATTAAAAATAATGGGGGGCTGGACATGGCTCAGTATTTAAGAGCACTGACTGCTCTACTAGAGGACCCAAGTTTGATTCCTAGCACCTACATGGAAGTTAACAACCTCTTCCTCCTTTATTAGAAAATATAAACTGCCAGTTGTGGGGGCACATGCCTTTATTTTTTTTTAAGTATTTTATTTTATTTTATTTATTTCTGTATGTGTATGAATGTACTGTCTGCATGCAGGTTTGTGCACCTGTGTCGTGCAATGCCGCGGAGGTCAGAAGAGGGTCTCGGATTCCCCTGGAACTGGAGTTCTCCTGGAATTGGAGTTTCAGACGGTTTTCGGCCACCATGTGGGTGCTAAGGATCGAACCCGGGTCCTCTGTAAGAGCGGTCAGTGCTCTTAACTGCTAGGCCATCTCTCCAGCCCCGGCACCTTTAGTTCCAGCACTCAGGAGGCAGAGGAGGGCCTATCACCGGACATTCAAGGCCAGCCTGAATAATGAGTTTCAGGCCATCTGGGGCTAAAGAGAGATCCTATATCAAAAAAAAAAAAAAATTAAAGAAAGAAAGAAAATAAATTTTTTTATTAAAAAGTAAAGGTGTTTGCAGGAAAAGATGGTTGTAGAATGACACATGTGTTGGGCATCCAGCCTTGGGGCCCAGGGTACACCAGGTCCCTACAGACTAAATGCATGGACCATGTGAAGAACCTTATCACACAGAAGGAATATTTTCCTGATCTTAGGTGTTTCTACACTGATCTCAAAATCCTCTGGTACTACTAAAACTGGAGGCCTTGTCCCACAGTAGAAGTTTTCATGTTCTACCAAAGTCAGAGTCACAGTGTCAAAGTGCTCTATGGTCTACACAGGGAGTTCCAGACTATCTGGGGGTATAGAGAGACTCTGTCTCATAAAAATAAAATAAAAAATGAAAATTAAAAAAAAAAAAACAGCGAAAATGCCAGATGTGGTAGCATGAGCCTTTAATACCGGCACTCAGGAGGCAGAGGCAGGCAGATCTCTTTGAATTCAAGGCCAGCCTGTTCTACATAGTGAGTTCCAGGACAGCTGAGGCTACAGGAAGACCCTGGCTCAAGAAGACATAAAGTGAATAAATACATAATTTTCAAAATTTAAGAAGAGAAAATAAGAAATACTATTATTCTATTAGTTCTTAACACCCTTGACTCTCTTCTTATTGGTGCTCTTTTATAGAAGAAAAATTCAACAAGTTTATATGTTTTTTTTAACTATTGTGAGTGCATGTGTGTGTGTTCATGATAGAAAGGAGCATATGCCACAGGGCACTTATGGAGGTCAGAGGACAATTTGTGGTGTCGGGATGCCCATCTACCTTTATGTGAGATCCAGGGATTGAACTCAGGTCACAAGGTTTACAGAACAACCCCCTTTACCTAATGAGGGCATTTGTGAGACTTTCTCTATACTTTCTTAAAATACTGTGTTTCTATATTTAAACTATACATTAATTTTTTTCTAACTGGAAACATTTAACAAACAAGTCAGAGAAAAATTGTACCTATTTCAAGTTTTTGCTAAATTTTAGCCTAAGAGTTGACATATACAACTTTCTGATTAACTAAAATCAGAATTTCTATTAAAAAAAGATTCAAGGAGAATTTTTTAAAAATAATGACATAATTAGGTCAATATTTTGGTCATATGAAGTCTAGAAAACTAGTAAAATATCAGAAACCTAACTATTAATGATTACATATAGTAATTTAAAAAAGAATTCCTGTCACTAAGCAGATATAAATACATCAATATATCAGAACATAGGAGGATGACCTGGATGTATATAAAACTCATTCATGAATCCTAAAGTTAGTATGACAGATGAGTAGAAAATTAATGGTAAAAATAAATGCACACATGTCACAAAGCTACATGTCAGAATAAGTGTCAGATGTTCTAAAGAGTTTACGATGAAAAATATTGCGGTGTAAATATGACTTTACATACTGTGAGCAGAATGAAAGGTTGGAGAGAAGCAGATAAGACAAAATAGGGTGACATCACTCTACCTGAAGTTATCAAACTACACCTCTCCAATTTGTAAAATTTTCCTTGAAAGTGAGATACGGCAAAATGTACAGTATGTTAAAGAGGAAAAATGGACAGCAGTGACTCCTGTACCTACAATCGTGGCCCCTCCTGAAAAGTCTTTTCTACTACTTATAAAAAAGTACCATTAGCCGGGTAGGGTGGCACACGCCTTTAATCCTAGCACTTGGGAGGCAGAGGCAGGAGGATCTTTGTGAGTTCAAGGCCAGCCTGGTCTACAGAGTGAGTTCCAGGACTGCTGGGACTACAGGGAGAAACTGTGTTGAAAAGACCACAAAAAACCCCAAAAAAGTACCATTAAGGAGACTTTATGTTACAACCACCAGGAGCCAGAGGCCAGAAGGTTCAAACTCAAATCTGAAATCCTGTAGAGCTACATTAAGAAACAATTCACAGCGACCATCAGAATATATGTGCAGTGTACATACTGGTACCAAAGTGTAAATACATTTTAGAAAATAGGAAATTGAGAAAAAGAAAGGTAAAAATTTGTTAACTGGGGCTGGAGAGATGGCTCAGTGGTTCAGAGCACTGACTGTTCTTGGAGAGGACATGGGTTCGATTCCCAACCCCCACATATTAGCTAAGACCCATGTTAAGCATGGCATGGTGGCACATGCCTTTAATCCCAGCACTTGGCTGACAAAGTCAGGGTGATCTCTGTAAGTTCAAGGCCAGCCTGGTCTACATATCCAGTAGGGAGCTCCAGAAAAGCTGGGACTAAAGGGAGACCTTTTCTCAAAAAAAAAAAAAAAA
>VZQC01003239.1:445468-585916 GCA_009823505.1 Rhizomys pruinosus | reverse complement strand
AGTTCTTAAAGTAATATTAGCTTTCCTTTGCTGAAAAATTGCTAAATTGCTGAGCTTAGCTGAGTGGCTGAACCATTATTGTTTTACTTTTTTTTTTTTTTTTGATGTCTCAGCTGAATGGCTGTGCCATTATTGATTGTTTTACTTTTTATGTTAAGAATTATTGTTTGTGTGAATATTCTGAAAAATATTCACACAGAAAAGTTGGGCTGGTTTGTTTCTTTGTTTCTTTGTTTGTTTTTTTCTTAGCTTAGGCTTGCATAACCTGTATTAGTCTTAAGGTATATAAAACTCAACATTGGGGCCTGAGGTGCAGAAGCAAAAAGGCAGAAAGTAAAGAGAGCAGAGACAGAGAGTATTAGCAGAGTGGCAAACCTGAGTAGCCTTCTGCACAGACACAAAGTGAATGCTCTCTGTAACCCTCAGACCAGGAAAAGAAAGAGATTCTGTGTCTCATCTGATTGACTTATTCACCACCCTTGTGAACACCCACTTCAGGACCTGAATCCTGCTGCAGCTGGAATCCAGCAGTGGTACATGGTTGTAATCTTGAGAGCTGGAAGAGGGAAGATCAGAATTTTATTTATTTACTTTTGAGGGGGTCTTTTTTTGAGACAGGGTCTCCCTGTAGCCCCAACTGTCCTGGAACTCACTTTGTAGACCAAGTTGGCCTTGAACTCACAAAGATTCACCTGCCTCTGCCTCTGAGTGCTAGGATTAAATACGTGCACCACCATGCCCAGCAGGAAAATCAGAATGTTGAGGCAAGCCTGAGATAAAAGAGACCCTATTAAAAAAAAAAAAAAGCAGGGCGTTGTGGCACACACCTTTAATCCCAGCACTTGGGAGGCATAGGCAGGCAGATCACTGTGAGTTCAAGGCAAGCCTGGTCTACAGATCCAGCTCCAGGACTAAAGGGAGACCCTGTCTCAAAAATGACAAAAAGAAAGAAAGAATAAATTCCTAGAAATGGATTTGCAGAGTTAAAGAGATGTAATTCCATTCTTTTTCATTAAAGGAGGAAAGGTTTATTTTGGATTCATGGTTTCAGAAGTTTTAGTCCACAATCCTGACCCAGTGTTAGAGGCTAGAGGGGAGACTAACCATCATAGCTCACACTGCATTGAAAATTTTCTTGTGTCTACACATTTTATGTGAAGTAAGAAAGAGGGCCGGGTGGAGCATGGCACAAAATCCAAGACCAAGTGCTCTTCTAAGGCATGCCCCCAGGGACCTACCTCTTCCCACTAGGTCTAAGGCCCTCATGTTTTTACCTTGGCATCACCATCTGTAGTTTAGGATTAACCGCACATGCGTGTTTGGTGGCTATGTCAAATGACCCAAAGGTATTCCACTTGTAAGTCTAGACTTTAAACTGCTACACAACTCTACTGAGAGTTCTGAAGAAAATATTTCCATGACCCTTTCCTAACTAGGGGCCTAACTAGGGGGTACAGTGATGTAATGCTATAGAGTGAATATTTTAAACTGTAGTTATACTTGGTTATAATTAAGCATTTTATAAATTTATGGAAAATCCTGAGGGTAGGACACACTGCTGGTACTGCAGCCTTGGTGCCTGCTGGCATCAGGAGAATTTATAGGCCACATTAGAAAGTTATTGCTACCCGCTGTCAAAGAGCTATAATGCCCTGACCAAGATATCATGCAAGCATATGTGTTTCTGCTCATAGCATAACTTGTACAATGGTTAATATTTGTTACTGTTTGTGTTTTATCACTACAACTAAAAGGAGACTTCTAAACAAGCCATCAGTCCATTGCAAACAGAACTTGGACAGATCCAAGAGTTTGGAGTGTCATCTCAGAAAAAATATAGATCTTCATATCTCTTACTCTCCCTCACCCTCTCCTGCAAAGCCCAGGAACTCTCACAGAAAAGGTGAGCACATCAGATTGTAAGGGCCAAGGAAGGGGGTGAATTGAAAGATCACAGCAAAAACAGACTGGACTTTTATTTGATCAGCATATTTGTGTAAGCAAACTTCTTCAACTTGACTTCAGGACCCTGGGTTATACAAGCACTGGACTCAGCTATTTGCTAATTGGGTTTACATCAATTTATTTGGATCTTCCTTATGTTTATTGTCTATGTGTACCAACTGGTTAAATAAAAATTAAGAAAGGAAAAGAAAATAAAATGAAATAAAATTAAATTTATGAAAAATCCTGAAATACTGTGGGCATGGAACTTTGTGCGTGTCTTGAAGCGAGAAATTGCAAGACCTGTCCGGGGAAGATCTCCAGTTATCTGATATCCCTGTGGGCTTCCAGAGTTATCTGTAGCTGGAAGATTCAGGATATTACAATGATTCTTGCTTCCCCCTATCTCTGCAAAGTTACAGATCCATTCCCTTGAGGCACTGAGCAGAATGTCACACCTCTATTTACCTGTTGCACAAACCGGAGATCTGCAGCCCCCCAATTAGAACTAAGTTGGCTCACACCTCCCTTCCACCTGCTCCCCACTTCCTTGCCAAAGGCACAGTAGTCTTGAATATATAGACCTCACTGACAGTAAATAAACGGAGTTTCTATCCTCCCCAGCTCTCCGTGCGCGCGCGCGCGCGCATGCGTGTGTGTGTGTGTGTGTGTGTGTGTGTGTGTGTGTTCATTCTACGGGTGATCTCTGGCGGTATTCCCTCCCCACTTCTTGTGGAAGCACTGCTCAGAAACTGCTGGCCTGCAGGCAGGAGGCAAGTCCTGGAGCTGAGCCAAGAAGGGAAGGACAGCATGTGGAAGGTGGTCATGCCTGACTCAGAGACACCACACCTGACAACTGGCACCCAGAACGTGCAGCTCGACTTCACCAAAGGAAGAAGGAAAAAAGTTATTTATTGGGCTGTCTCTCTTAGCCCTGATTTCCCCCACTCGAGGTAAATCTCGGGGGGTTTTACTATAGAGACAAGGAGACACCCCCCCAACCAGGGTAGTCATGACCAGCCATGGTATATCTCCGTGGAATTTAACTCTTTTCCCACGAGAGATTAATCTTTGAATCTGCTTTAACTCTCTGTCCTCTATATGGCCAGCTTTGGCACATCTCCGGGGACTTCTCTCTTCCCATGAGATTAGTCTTTTTAAACTGTCTCTTTCCCTTTCCACTAGCAATTCCTATCTCTGTTTATTATGGGTAACAGACACGAGAAAAATATCCACAGGCTAAGAAAATAAAAACATTCCTCAAGAGTTGAGGAGTTAAAATTTCCACATGGGAAGCTGCCTCCTTTTGGAGGGAACCTCTTAATATTGCCCCGTGGATGTCCCCTGCAGACTTATGGAGTTCAGAATCCTGGACGTGTGTGTCACAGGACACTAGACAGCTAGAAAATGTGCTGGCATCTCTCATGTTCTTGCCTCTACTAGCTGCTGTGAGACAATGCTTAGGGCCTTCTCACAAAACCACGCCAGGAAAGGAAAACAATAAAATTAAATTGCAGACCCCCTCCTCTCAAGAACCTGCTAAAACTCCCCTTGAGAGCCCCAATAAAATTCCCTCTGAAAGTCCCCAAGCTTCAGCCCAATAAAAATAGAATAGGATAATAAAAATATCCAAGGGGTAGCCTTAACCTTTCCCCTAGTTATCAGCCACTCCCTGTCAAGAGGCCAGAAACACCTTCAGCATCCTCCCTCTCTGCTACAGAAAAACCTTGCCAGATTCAGGATAACCCAGATCTTCAATTACAGGCATTCCCTGTTAATTTAGCTCTGACTCAGGCTTGCCCTCTAAACTGGTACCCGTACCAGGCAAGTGAGTTGAAAGAACTCAGGCAAGCAGTCAGAGAGGATGGCGTTCAGGCACCGAGGACAAAATCCATTCTCCAGAGCTGTTTTGCTTCTCTTAACACCCCCCAGTACTGGAGAGATATCTGTAGATCTGCACTCCCAGGTCCCCTATTTTTACAATGGGAAGCACTATACAGAGACGAATGTCTCCAACAGGTTCGGAGAAATCAAGTGCAACCTATCATAGACTGGGGTTAAGAGCAGCTCTTTGGAGAAGGATATTTTAGTACAGGGAAACAACAGGCTGGACTGGCCCCAGGGTACTTTGATCAGGTCAGCCTTTGCGCCCTACAGGCCTGGGATAGAATTACACCACCCACTGAATCTCAGGCCAGTTTATTATTATTTCCTAAGCAAAACCTGAGGAACCCCTATCTGACTTTATCTTCAGAACTAAAAGCAGCCTAGAGAAGAAGATCCCCAATTTTGCAGCCAGAGAGACACTTCTCAAAAATATTGTTTGGGAGGGAATGAATTCCAAGTGCAGACAAGCATGCCAGGGCTTAAAAGATGATCATTATGATAGATGGATAGTGGCAAATCAGGACGTGGGCCCAGCCTCCCACAAAGCTAAATACCTAGCTCAAGCCTTTGTGGCTGCTACCACCACAAATGACAAATGTTTTAATGGTGGAGACAGAGGTCATTGGAAAAGACAGTGCCCCAAAACACCAGTCTCTCCAAGAGGGCCTCCTGAACACCCCCCCCCACATTCTTTGCCCCCGATGTAAAAAAGGATATTATTGGAGGAAAGATTGCTGCTCAAACTATGACAAAGATGGGGAAAAAATGCTGCCTTTAAACTCCCTAGATGGGCAGCCCCTAGCCCAGGGAAAAAAGGGGGAAAAAGTCAGTGCACACCCTCTGGGAAGTGCCTATTTCAGAAGGTTCACATCCTGCCCTGACAATTGAAATTGGGGGGAGGTCTTTTAAATGTTTGATAGATACAGGGGCAGATAGAACCAATATAAAACAGCAAGAAATACCCCCTGACTGGCCCCTGCTCCCAGGACCCAAACGTCTAGGAATAGGAGGGCCCTCACAGTCTTACATAACTAAAAATGTTTACACCTGGGAAGACCCTGATGGGAACACGGGTCAGATTCGCCCATTAATAGCACCCACTAATATCGATCTGCTAGGGTGAGATATTTTAAAGGCTTTGGATGTGGTTATTGCCACTCCAGATGAGGACAACCATGCCCAGACAGACCATTTAACTGGGGAAAAAACACCTCCATCATCTCAGCAAGAAGCACCCCCAATCCTGAGTGTCATTACAGAATATGCTCCCCCTCGTCTGGACTGGAAGTCAGATGATCCAGTCTACTGTTAATTGAAATGAATTCTTTAGCTGCTATGATAAGAAATGGGAGGGAACATTCCCTGCAGACACTGGGGAAGGAGCCTGATGTCATAGTGATACACTTCTCACTCCTGGATATCCAGTGGCTGATGCAAAATCACATTCATATAGCTGTAAGCCTCATGGAATTTCCAGGACAGATAGAAAATCACTACCCTGGGGGCTAGAGAGATGGCCTAGCGCTTAAGAGCACTGACCGCTCTTGCAGAGGACCCGGGTTCGATCCCCAGCACCCACATGGCGGCTGAGAACCATCTGTAACTCCAATTCCAGGAGAACTCCAGTTCTAGGGGATTCCGAGACCCTCTTCTGACTTCCGCGGCATTGCACGACACGGGTGCACAGACCTACACGCAAAACAGTACATTCATACACATAAATAAATAAAATTAAATTAAATTTAAAAAATTAAAAAAAAAAGAAAATCACTACCCTAACAACAGGTGGGTCTTCCCTCTCCCATTACTAAATTGGCTTCTTCCCTATCTTTTCCAACATGTGCCTATAAGGCAGGCCTCACCTGTTTTCACAGATAGAGGGAAGCGTGGGGCTGCAGCCACCACTTATGACAACCTGGACCAAGCCCCTCAGATCCTGTTTCACCCACTCCCTGGCCATTCCCCACAGTACAGAGAACTCTATGCTGTTTATCTAGCTCTCAAAGAATCCAACAGGCCTCTTAATCTCTTCTCAGACAGTATCTATGTGATCAACCTGCTGCCCTGGCTATCCAGATCCTTTGTCTGATTAGACAAAAATCCCCTCTCCCCACTTCTCATTGCAGTTTCATCCCTTTTACAGAATAGGAGTCACCCCCTCTTCATACAGCATTCATGCCCACAGCCTCCTACTAGGACCTCTCTCTGAAGACAACTCTCTTGCAGACCAAGTCTCCTCTACAAGGGTTTATGTCCTATCCCTCTCTGAAGCAGAAAAATTCTACTCCCTCACCCATGTTAACTTAAAAGGCCTTCAAGCTCGCTTTCCTGATATCCCCTTTGCCGAACTGCAGCGGATCCTTAAAACTTGTTCGTTCTGTTCTACTCTAGTTAAAACACCTGCACTACAGGTTATGGGAATTAACCCCAGGGGATTGAAGGCCAATGCACTCTGGCAAACTGATATTACACACATAGCTTATTTTGGAAAACAAAAATATGTATTTGTCACCATAGACACTTATTCCAGATTCATCTGGGCTACACCGCATACAGGAGAGAAAGACAAGGACCTCACTGTTCACCTACTTTCTACATTTGTTACGATAGGCATTCGCAAACAGATTAAAATGGACAATGGGCCAGTGTTTGCTAGCTCTCACTTTAAATCATTTCCTCAATTATGGAATATTGCACATCATACAGGTATCCCTCATAACCCACAGGGACAAGGCATCATAGAATGGACCCATCAGGTCCTGAAAAATCAATTATTAAAACAAAAGGTGGGGAAATACCCTCCTAACATCTAGCTGGAAATGACATTGGCAACTCTAAACCTCTTTAACATTTATGGAGATACAAAGTGTCCTGCCATAGTCAAACATTGGCAGACACCAAGCACTGTTCCTCAAATACTTGTCAGGTGGAAAGACCCCCTAGACAGTCAGTGGAAAGGACCTGATCCACTGTTAACAACTGAGAGGGGCTTTGCTTGCATCTTCCCACAAAACTGTCCCAGACCCATTTGGATTCTAGCCAGAAATGTCAGATTAATCCCCTCTGACCAAAAAGATGGCACACATGTCACTCATGGATAAAAAGAAGAGGAGGAAGAGGAGACAACACTCCCAGAACCCAAATGACAAAACATGGAAGAAACTTGACCAACTCCTCACTTCCACAAAATCCATGTATCCCCCTCTGCATCCCTGTCTGCCATCCTTCTAGCTGCTCTCATAATAGTTCAAGCTAACTCTGCCTCTGCCCAGCCTGTGAATAGACCACAGACTTGGACCCATGTCTGGCGATTCCTTGTCAGAGAAACTTAGGAGGGGATAAATCAGGTAATTGGACCCAGGACTGCCCTTTGCAAGGCTGTAGTGAAGCAATCACAATTACTGTGTTTCCCAATTTCACCATTACCTCCCAGACACCCTTTATCTGTTTCCCCCATCTTAACAAAGAATGGTGCTTGCAGGAAGCTGATACTTATGGTGGCTGTAGATTCTGGTCTTGCAGGTAGGAGAGTATTCACAGCCCAAGAAGCCTATTTCAAATAAAAAATAACCAGTTTAAAATTAATATACAGGACCCCTGGAATGAGTACTGGAGAGCTGGAATACAGGGAAAACTCTACCCTTACAGTAACGCCTGGCACCCAACAGCAGACATCTGTATCTCTTGCCAGCTTGTTCTAGCTCCTCAACCCATCCTCACTCAATCCCACATTCTGTTACAGGAGTCCAAAATGGAAGGAAAGCTACAGTCCACTGTAACATGGCCTCAGTACATTGAATACACCAGAGTTCTCCTCAATTACACCACCTATGCTAATGTCTCCCAATGTTTTTTCTGTGCATCCCTCACACACCCTCTTTTCACTGCCGTCCCCTCCAACACCTCTTTACAGGAATCTGCCTCCATGGAGACAGAGCCAGTGTTTCACAGCATTCCTCTCTTCGACCTACTCACTATACTTCCTATTTGTTTAGTAGGACCTGCAGCATCCCCAGACCCCAGGTGCCTTCGAAGTGTCCCTCTTGTCAGGACCCTGTGTGTCAAATCACCATTCTTCTCTGGTGTGATGGCACCGAATCCGTCTGTGCAAATGCTACTGGTTCTGGAATTTGACCATAATTATCACCCCTCAGCTCTTCCTTTATGAAAAAGATGAAGTCGCTTGGATGCTGTGGCCAGACCCAGACTGTCAAAAGGGAGAGATTTTCATCCAGGTTCTGGTCAGCCTAGGCCTCGCCCTCTCCACTGCAGCGATGGGAACTGCGGGCAGAGCCCTAGGGAAGGTTTACAGCATGGAAGCAGACTTCCAAACTAAGCTTGATGAAGCAATGGCATCCACAACGAACAGCCTTGAATCACTCCAGAGACAGATAACTTCTCTGGCTGAGGTGGTGATGCAGAACCGGTGAGCCCTGGACTTACTGACTGCAGAAAATGGGGGAACCTGAGTGTTCCTGGAAGAATAATGTTTTTATTTAAACGAGTCTGGTATTGTTGAGCAAAATGTTAAAACTCTAATAGAGCTCTGGAAAGAACTCCATGATAGATACTCCCCACAAATTTCTGTCCCATGGTTTTCGAACCCCCTGACCTCCTGGCTGCTCCCCTTACTGGGACCCATTTTCACCCTAGGAATTCTCCTGACTATAGCACCCTGTGTCTTCCAGTTTATCAAAAACCAAATCATTACATTCACTGAGGTTGCAGCCAAGACTGTTGTAGTCCAATACCAGGCCATCCCAAGGGACTCCCTAGAGGACCTTGACATTACTGCTCCATTTTAATTAAAAAATAAAGGGTGGGATGTGGGAATGGAACTTTTTGAGTGGCTTGAAGTGAGAAATTGTAAGACCTGACCCAGAAAGGTCTCCAGTTATCCGATATCTCTGTGGGCTTCCAGAGTTATCTGTAGGCAGAAGATTTGGGATATTACAATGATTCTTGATTCCTCCTATCTCTGCAAAGTTCCAGGTCCATTCCCTTGAGGCATTGAGCAGAATATGACACCTCTATTTACCTGTTGCACAAACAGGAGTTCTGCAGCCCCCCAATTAGAACTAAGTTGGCTCTCCCCTCCCTTCTGCCTGCTCCCCACTTCCTTGCCAAAAGCACAGAAGTCTTGAATATATAGACCTCACTGACAGTAAATAAATGGAGTTCCTATACTCCCCGGCTCTCCACATGCGTGCGTGCGTGTGTGTGTGTGTGTGTGTGTGTGTGTGTGTGTGTGTGTTTGTTCTACAGGTGATCTCCAGTGGCATTCCCTCCCCCCTTCTTGCGGGAGCAGTGCCCAGAGACTGCCGACCTGCAGGCAGGAGGCAAGACCTGGAGCTGAGCCAAGAAGGGAAGGACAGCATGTGGAAGGTGGTCACTCGTGACACAAAGAAACCACACCTGACAAAATACTAAGATGTAGTCTACAGAAATTAATAAATTAATGAGTATCACTGAAACCTGGTAATAAGAGTATGGGCTTCAAGACATAACTTTCCTTTAAATTTTATTTATTGGTAAAATAAAGCCTCAGTATAGCTTTATTGACATTTTAATCTAACCTGTACACTTACAAATTTTATGTGAAAATCAGGTAATATAATTTTTTCTAGCTTCCAGGCTGTGGAAATACTGTGCAGCAGTGGCAGCCATATGTCTGTATATACCAAATCTAATTGGCTATTAGCTCTCTCTTTGGAGGAATAATTCATGGCTGATGCCACAAGCTTACATCCTCTAGTGGTTAGGAGAAGTTATAAGCCACAGTAAGGCCTTGTCATCTTTTACAGAAAAAACATAACTCATGGATTAGCATACCATCCAAACATCTGTGTCTATACCAAAGTAACCTACCATAATAATTAGTACTGTTTAAATACCTATATATCTAATTACTTGTGCTTCATTAGTAGAATTGAAAGGTTATTCCTGATCAAACTGTCAGCCCATGAAAAGAAACAGCCAGAACTGGTCAGAGTCCAAAATGACATCTCCAGAGAATGTAGAACTGTCTTGCTTCTCATCCAGCTGTGCACCTTTTCTAAAGCCTAGGGAACAATCTGTGGAAGAGGGGGCATGGTTGAATGTAAGGGCTGCGATTGGGGTGAATGGTGAAACTACAGCAAAATAGACTGGATGCTTATTTGATCAACTTGATCAACTTGAATGTACATACAAGCCCCTCCAGCTGGATGGTAGGAGTCTTGGGCTTTGTGGGTTTGGGCACAACTGCTTGCAAATTGGTTTTACATGAAGAATGCTTGTACTCATAACTTATTACTTATTGTTAAAAAAATGAAATAAAAGAAAGTATAAAAAAAAAAAGCTTCCAGGTTGAAAACTTCCAAATATTTGGGAAACCTTGGATGTGTTGCACTGAGGTTCAACATTATTAAACATTTTGTCACATTCTATCTCTGAATGTATTTGAGTATATGCATGGGTGTTTTGAACATTTGAAACAGAGCTATAGATATTGACAACTTGACCTTTGAATATTTTAGTATGTGTCACTTAAGAATAAAGACATTTTTCCAATCTTGTCTAATTCAACAAAAATTAGCATTCTTTCTTTAAAAAATAGATTCTCCAAAGTATTCCATTTTTTAAAATTTATATCAAATGTCTATAATTCTTTGCCTTTGATGGAAATAAATCATTATTGCTCCATTTAGCTGCTCATCTTTTAATGTTATTTTATATTATTGTAAATAGTTTATATTACTTTTTCCCTGTCTTGCCTGTCAGTACATAAGTAATATTCAAATGACACAAGAAAACTAGTTGTAGATAAATATCCTGAAGTGAAGCATTAGCAGGAACAAACATGTTCTGCTGTGTTTAACAAAATTTTACTTCCCTTCTAAATACCTTTAAACCCAATGAAGGAGTCACCATTATCAGAGCCACAAACTTCCAGAGACATTAGATGAGTATGAAAAGAGAAATGTGTGAAGTACTATTGTTAGAAGGTACAACATTGTGCTGAGATAGGAAGTCCATCACAAAATAACATGTTACCTGGTCGCATTTACAGAAAATGTTTAAAATAAGCATATCCAGAGAAAATTATGTTAGTGGTTGCCAGAGCATTGGAAGAATGTGACATAACTATCAAAAGATATGAAGTTTATTAGAATATCCCAAAATTTTATCTAAATGATACTTGTCCAACTGAATATATTGAAACCCAGTGAAATATCTACTTAGAATTCTGAATTGTTTGACTTATAGCTCAATAATATTGAAAACATCACATTTTAAGAGAACACATTACAATTTTATTGATTTTTATGTTGTGTATGAGTGTATTGCCTCCTCATGTGTAACTGCAACCATGTCATGCAATGCTCATGGAGGGGAGAGAGCATGTAAAATTACCTTGCAACTGGAGTTAAGGTTGTGAACCTGGGTCCTCAGCAAGAGCAGCCAGTGCTCTTAACCACAGAGCCAACTCTCCAGCCTCGCATTCATTCCAAGCACCAACATGGCCATTAATAACTGTACAGGCTTTTCACAACACGTGTCCACATACAGGCAATACACTCATATACATAAAATAATAAAATTTTAAAAGGGATCATTCATTAAAATGACAATCTTTATTTTAGTTTTTAAAATTTTTATTTATTTTGTATGTGTATGAATGTACTGTCTGCATGCAGGTTTGTGCACCCCTGTCATGCAATGGCTCAGAGGTCAGAAGAGGGCATTGGATTCCCCTGGAACTGGAGTTAAAGACAGTTCTCAGCCTCCATGTGGGTGCTGGGGATTGAACCCGGTCCTCTGCAAGAGCAGTAGGTGCTCTTAACTGCTAGGCTATCTCTCCAGCCCCTAAAATGACAATCTTATATCAAGGAGACCCAAGTGATGCTAAGAAAAAAACTATTAGAACTGATTACAATTTTATAGAAAAATCAATACACAAACATCACTAGGATTGTTTATATCAATAACAGATTTGCCAAGAAAGAAATCAGGAATACATATCATTCAGAATTGCTTCACAAAACACCAAGGATTAAACTTAACCAATCAATCATGCTGTGCATGGTGGCACAAGACTTTAATCCTAGCTTTGTGAGTTCAAGGCCAGCCTGGTCTACAGAGTGAGTTCCAGATGTAGATAAAGGGAGACCCTGTCTTGAAAAGACCTAAATAAATAAATAAACTTAACCAATCAAGTAAAATACCTCTACAGTGAAAGTTTTTTGGACACTAAAGTCTTTAGTAGACACTAGGAAGAATTACTATTGTGAAAATGACTATATTACCAAAAGCAACCTACAGATTCAATGTAATTCTCATGAAAATCACTTTACCATTCATTAGAGAACTAAATTGATCCTGAAATCCCTATCAAAACAGAAAATGCTCAAAGAGATAAAATTTTCTTTTGTAGAACAAGCAATGATGCAAGTATCACAATACCCAATCTCAGATTATTTATAGAGCCATGGATAAAATCATGGAACTGGCAAAATAATAGAAATGTAGATCAATGGAATAGAGTAGGTAAATAAATCCTCAAAGTTACAGCCATCTAGTTTTGACAAATCTGTCAAAATGTGCATTGGAAAGGGACACAGTCTCTTCAACTGTTGGTCCTGGGAAAACTGGATATCTACCTGTAGAAGAATGAAACTCATGGGGCTGGAGAGATAGCCTAGCAGTTAAGAGCACCAACTGCTCTTGTAGATGACCCAGGTTTGATCCCCAGCACCCACATGGTGGCTAAGAACCATCTGTAAGTCCAATTCCAAAAGAACTCCAGTTCCAGGGGAATCTGAAACCCTCTTCTGACCTCCGCGGCATTGCATGACATGGATGCACAAACCTGCATGCAGAGAGTACATTCATACACATACAAAATTAAATAAGATTTAAACAAACAACAAAAAAAGAATGAAACTCATTCTGTGTCTGTCACACTGTACAAAACTTACTCAAAATGGTTAGAGACTTTAATATAAGACCTGAAGCTCTGAAGCTGTTACAGGAAGGCAAGATAGAGGTATAGGTAAGGATCTTCCTTCTGTAAAGAACACCAAGAGCTCAGAAAATAACACCTAAGACTGACAAGTGAAATTGCATGGAATATAAAAAGTTTCTGCTCAGTAAAGAAAATGATCAACAGACAGATTTCACAATGGCAGAGAAACCATTGCTAGGTATACATCTGACAGAGATTACTATGTACAGTATATAAAAATGCCTAAGAACCAAACAGTCCAATTAATACATGGATTAGTCAAACGAGTAGGCAGTTCTCAAAAAATGAAGCAGAAATGGCCTATAAATAATTCAAAAATGTTCAATATCTGTAGCTATTAGAGAAATGAGAATTAAAATTACTTTGAGACAATATGTCACTCATTCAGAATGTCTATCACCAAGAGAGCAAATGACAACAAAATGTTGGCCATACAGCAAATCAAACCGAAGGCTAGAGAAGTAGCTCAGTTAGTAGAGTTCTTGCTGTGCAAGCATTAGGACCTGAATTCTATTCCTAGAACCCATATAAAGATATCCAAGTGCTGGGCATGGTGGTACACATCTTTAATTACAGCACCTGGGAGACAGGCACATGGATTTCTGTGAGTTCAAGGTGAGCCTGGCCTACATAGTGACTTCTAGGACAGCAGGATCTACAGGGAGACCCTATCTCAACCCCCCCCAATCCATGCATAGTTACACAAGTTTCTAGTCTCATTGCTGGAGAAGTAGAACAGGGAATTTCTGGATTCATTGGCCAGCCAGTCTAAACTAATAGGAGAGACCCAGCCCAGTGAGAAACACACAGTGGGGTACACACACACACACACACACACACACACACACACCCACACACCAAGAATAAGATAGATAACATTGGAGTAATGACATCTCCAGGTAGACTTCTGGCCTCCATGCACATGTGTGCATATGCACCTACATGTGCATGGAGGCCAGAAATCTATGATTATCTAAGCCTAAGATTACATTTAATGCACAAATGTTTACACACAAAAATAATTTTTCTATTATATCATGTCAAAATGGGATAAAAATAAAATAATTATCAAGAGAAACTATGTGAACATGGACATTGATCAGTTAATGTTTTAACATTTTTATTTTGTGTGTCTAAGGGTACTAACTGCAGGTATCTAAGTGCACCTGTGTACTGTAATGATCCCACAGGTCAGCAGAAGGAATTGGATTCCTCTGGAACTGGAGTTACAGATGGTTGTTAGTCACAATGCAGCTGCTGAGAAGTGAACATGGGTCTTATGCAAGAGCAGCCAGTGATCTCAACTACTGAGCAATATCTCCAGCCCCCAATTCATTTTATAAAAATATATTTTATTGTTTTTATTTTATCCATATGAGTGTATTGTCTGTATGTACATAAGTGAACTGCTGTCCTACAATTCCCATAGTGGTCAGAAAAGGATGTCAGATCCATGGAACTGGAGTTATAGACAGTGGTTAAGCACCATGTGGGCACTGGTAGGAAAACCCAGGTCCTTGGCATGAGTAGCTGGTACTCTTAACCACTGAGCACATCATGACTCTACTCTCTGAATTCATTTTGAGTCATCAGTGGATCACTGAGGATATCTAGAGTACTAAGGAAATTCTAGCATAAAATGAAACAGAAAGCACAGTTTATCAAAACCTTAAGACAAGACATAGGCAGTTCTAAGAAGACAGGATAAAGTTTATTTTTCATTTTGTCTTATGTTTATGAAAATTTTGTTTTCACGTATGTAAATGCACCTGTGTGTGCAATGCCCATGGAGGTCAAAAGGGCCTCAGATCCTTTTAAGCTGGAATTGATGATGGGTGGTGGGAACCAAATCCAGGTCTTCTTCCAGAGCAGCCAGTGTTCTTTAGCACTGAGTCATCTCTCCAGCCACTAATAAAGTTTATAGCTATTAGAAATTTCATCAAAAAATTATAGAGTTTTCAAAAAAACAGCAGTGATACATATCAAAGTTCTAGATACCCTAAAACAAGGAAAAGTCAGTAGATGGAAAAATAGTAAAAATCGGCTTTAAAATCTATTAACAAATAAAAGAATCCAATACCAAATGTGAGTGAATCAGAGACATGTTTCTCTGAAAATCAAACCAAGGCTGGCAGATCCTTTGCAAAATAGCCAGAGAGAATCAGCAAACATTCATAAAATTAGAGGTGAAAAGAGGGGGCATTAGAACAGATACAAAGGGAATCCAGAGGATACTAAGAAAATTTATACTCCAAAAGATGGAAAATATGGAAAAATGGATAAATTTCTAGACAAACAGGACCTGCCAAATTAAATCAACATGTTATAAGTAAGATATAAAGAGAAATGTGTTTTGAGTAGTAATAACGAACTACCCAAATGAATGCCCAGTAATGGTCAGATTCAGTCCTGAACTCTTGAGATGTTTAAGAACTAGCACCAACATTCCTTGAAATGGAAAAGGTAGGGAAATTACTCAACTCATTTGGTGGAGCCAGTATTTCCTTGATGCCAAGAATAGGCAAGGGTGCAGTAAAAGAAAAGCCAGCCATAGCTAGGGGGCATAGATTTAATCACAACACTCAGGAGGCAGAAGCAGGCAGATTTCTGTGCCATCATGCATGCTTCTCTTGGTAAAGATCCTTTGAACAGGAATTGACAAGGGTGTCTCTGGTGCTTTGAATCCACCCAAGGAACTTGCCTAAGGGCAGGACAACCATGATGGTGGTGGCAGTGCTCCCCTCATTCCTTCCTTTCAGAGCAACATCCCATGCTACTTCTGGGGCCAGCAAAGAACCTTGAAGAAGTTCTTGGCCTTTGAGAGTGACAGTAACCTTAGCTGAGGTACTATTGTCAGCTGATTACTGCTGGATGAGGGAGTGTTGATCTCTAAGGGAGTGACTCTGGGTAGGCTGACTAGACAGCAGTGGATGGACTTGCATGGAAGGACATCTGGATACATAAACTTGATTCACTAGCCCTTAACATAGATGAGAAAATTAAGTTTTGTGAGGGTGGGGAAGTGTATAAAGATGTACAAATTATGATGTTTTGTAGGAAATGTACAAAAATCAAAACTATACTGAAAAAAAGACTATAAGGTAGTCTTCCTTGGGCTTTTCCACTAGCCAGAGGAGGCTGTCCCTGGGGACTTGACATCAATGTGAGTGTGCCCCATGAGCGTGTCCAACACAGAACATGCCACTTCTCTTCATCTAAGAAATGACTCTGGCTCTGGTGGGGAAACATGGCCTGCTTCACTAGAATCATCCCTACTTCTAGGATTCTAGGAAGGAGAAAAGGTAAGGAATAAGGCTCTGGCCCTCCACCATGGCACACACACACAACACACACACACACACACACACACACACACACCTGTTATCCCAGCACTAGGGAGGCTATGGCAGAAGAGCTGTGTGTTTGAAGCCAGCCTGAGGGACATAGAAAGTTCTAGGTTTTTTTTGTTGTTTTATTTTGTTTTGTTTGGGGGATTTCTGAGACAGGGTCTCCCTGTAGTCCCAGGTGGCCTGGAACTCAATTTGTAGACCAGGCTGGCCTTGAACTTAAGCTGAACATTGGATGCCAGTCAGTATTGTGTATAGTGGGAGACTTGATTATCATCTCTGTTAGGACAAAGCTGGGATAAGTGTTGTCCAGTGGCCTGCAATTTGGGTTACTTGGATCCTTCACATAAGTTGTTGTTTTTTTTCACATGAAATGTTCTGAAGTAAGCAGAGATGAAATGCTGATTGCTAATTCCCCTCCCCTTTCTCTTACACAAGTAGAGAAAAAGATACACATATAAATGGTTTAATCTCAGCATTGAAGGAAAATTATTCCCTACTTTGCAAATCTACTTGTGAGAATTTTAAAAAGCTTTATAAAGAAGCTTTAAAATGGAAAGAAAAGCCAGGCATCCTAGCACTTGGGACACAGAGGCAGGTGGATCTCTGAGTTCAATGCCAGCCTGGTCTACAGAGTGAGCCCTAGGCCAGGTGTGAATTAAAGGGAGAACCTGTCTTAAAAAATACCAGAAAAACCCACATTTAATTAATTAATTAAAATAAAATGGAAAGAAAATAGGCAAATTCAGATAGATAACCGAAATTCAAATCTTCAATGACATTGAACTGTTGTGTTTAGTTGCTCTTGACAACTGCAGGTAATAAGGTGAACTTCTGCATTTAAGGATTTGGTGCTAAGATCCACATACTTTGTTTTTCTGAGACTGTGTAACCTCACTTAGCATAATAGCTTCTACCTCCATCCATTTACCTGCAAAATTCATGATATCATCTTTCTTTTACCGCTGCATAGGTACATGTACATAGGTACAATGAAGATGAGGTACATTTACACCATTGTGTAAATGTACCTCATCTTCATTATCCTCAACTCCTCAGTTGAGGGACACTTGGGTTTTTTCCAGCTCTTCACTATTGTGAAAAGAGCTGCAATAAACATGGTTGTGCATTTATCTCTGCTATGTGATGGATCCTTTGGGTATACAGCCTGAGGGCATCAGGAGACAAAGGGGACAAGCCTGGTGTTAGCTGAGCCTTTCTGCTACTGAATCCAGGTACAGACCTTGGCATCTGGCCCTGGAGGATTGGTGGGGAGATTTTGGGTGGTGGATGGTGGTTCAGTGAGTACATCTCACCAGGTGAGTGATCAGGGCTCACCTCACTGGGATGTGGGGGACATGGGCTACACTGTAGCCCAGGTGGTGTGCCCTTCCAGCCCACAGGACCAGGAGTGCCTGGAGACCTCAGGGTGTGGGTTTTTCAGGCCTGGGGGTTTCAGGTGGCTTGGGTGTTGTGTGGCTTAGTCCATTGGGTGAGCTCTTTGCTGGTTGAGTAAAGGGTGTTGGTCTGTGTAGTGTTAGGTTAGAGTTGAGATTTTTGGAGCCTAAAGTGTCCACACTTGTACATCAATTGCTGGAGAGATGGCTCAGTGGTTAAGAGCGCTGACTGCTCTTGCAGAGCACCCAGGTTAGATACCCAGCACCCACATGGTGGCTGAGAACTGTCTGTACCTCCAATTCCAGGAGAACTCCAGTTCCAGGGGAATCTGAGACCCTCTTCTGACCTCTGCAGCATTGCACGACATGGGTGCACAAACCTACATGCAGACAGTACATTCATACACACACAAAAATAAAATAAAAAAATAAATAAATGAAAGAGGACAACAATAAATTGTGGAATGAAATTACAAAAGATATAGAAACACTGAAGAAAATCCATGTTGATTGGGCTGGAGAGACGGCTCAGAGGTAAAGAGCACTGACTGCTCTTGCAGAGGACCTGAGTTCAAGTCCCAGCACCCATATACCAGCTAAGAACCGTCTTTGACTCCAGTTCCAGGGGAATCCGACACCCTCTGTTGACCTCCACAACACTGCACAACACAGGTACACCAACTTCCATGCAGACAGTAAATTCATACACTAATAATTTTTTAAAACAGAAAATGCAAGTTGGAATAAAAAAAAAAGAAATGCAACATTCCACAAACAACTTGGAAAAGATGGTAGAAACTCTCAATAATAGAATGGATGAAGTAAAAAGATAGAATATCAAGACTGGAAGACAATATGGAAGAATTGGATAAATCAAGTAAAGATTATGAAAAAAAATTTAAAAACACAAGAACAGAATAATCAGGTACTGTGGAATACTATGAAAAGAACAAACCTACAAATTATAAGGCTAGAAGAGGAAGAAAATTCATAGGATAATGGTATGGTGCAGGTCTTTGACAAAATTTTAGAGAAAAATTTTCCCAAATTAAAGCAAGAGACACACATACAAGTACTAGAAGTATACAGAACATGAAGCAGACAGAGCCAGAAAAGAAATTGTACACACCATATCATAGTAAAAGCACAAGATGTTCAAAGCAGAGTAAGGATACTGAGGGCTGCAAAAGAAAAACAAGTTATCTACTGGAGGAAAACCTATCAGAATGACAGCAGATTTCTAAATGCAGATGATGAGAGCCAGAAGAGCTTGATCTATAATATTCCTCATTCTAGGTTGGAGAGATGGCTCAGAGGTTAAGATCCTCAATTGCTCTTGCAGAGGACCCAGGTTCAATTCCACCACCCACATGGCAGCTAAGAACCGTCTTTAGTGCCAGGCATGGTGGAGCATGCCTTTAATCCCAGCACTCGGCAGGCAGAGGCAGGCAGATCTCTGTGAGTTCAAGGCCAGCCTGGTCTACAGAGTGAGTTCCAGGCCAGCTGGGTCTATAGGGATGCCCTGTCTCAATAAATAAATAAATAAATAAATAAATAAATAAATAAATAAATAAATACATATTCCTGTTCTAAAAGACTATAGATGCCAACCAAAGGTACTTTATCCAGCAAAAAGTCTTTTATAATTGAAGGAGAAAGGAAAATGTTCCATGATATAAATAAGTTGAAAGAATTTCTCTCCAATAAGCCATGAGTGCAGAGCATATTTCAAGCAATACAAAAAGTGGAGGGCAGGCATGTCTATAACCGATCAACACCAGAAAACAAATGATACTAATACTATGAAATTAAATCCTAGGGTAAGAATGTACTAGACATCAAAATGATTGGAAGCAATTTAATTCTCTCAGCAACAGTTTTAAATATCAATGGAATGAATTTTCCAATTAAGAGTCATAGACTAGTAGAATGGATTAAAAAACAAAACCTGGCCGGGCGTGGTGGCGCACGCCTTTAGTCCTAGCACTTGGGAGGCAGAGGCAGGTGGATCTTTGTGAGTTCAAGGCCAGCCTGGTCTACAGAGCGAGTTCCAGGACAGCTGGGGCTACAGGGAGACCCTGTCTCAAAAACACCAAAAAAAAAAAAAACAAAAAAAACAAAACCTGGGGCTGGAGAGATGGCCTAGCAGTTGAGCACCGATCGCTCTTGCAGAGGTCCCAGGTTTGATCCCCAGCACTCACATGGTGGTTGAGAACCATCTGTAAATCCAATTCAGGAGAACTCCAGTTCCAGGGGAATCCAAGACCCTCTTTGGACCTCCATGGCATTGCAGGACATGGGTGCACAGACCAACATGCAGACAGTACATTCATACACATAAAAATAAATAAAATTAAAAAAGTTTTTAAAAAAACAAAAACCCAATTTTTTTTTACTTGTCTCCAAGAAACTTACCTCATCTTTAAAGATAGATATTTTCCCAATGTGAAAGGAGGGTAAAAAATAATACAAGTAAAATGATATTAAGAAAGAAGGAGTTGCTATTTTAATACTAGATAAAATAGAATTCAAGGCCTTTGGTTGTGTTTTATGTGTGGGATATTTGATCACTAGGTTGAACATCTTTGGGGTGGATAAATGGGCTTTATGCCAGGCCTATGTGGTGCATTTCAGAATATCTGGAATGATTTGGTTGGCCAGAGCCTGCCCTGGGACTTGTAGGGTCATTTTAAGGTTTTTATTTTTTGTGATGTGTTTGGTGGATTACCCCTTTCTTGTGGATGGGTATAAATATTGCAAAGTTTAGTAGACTGAAGTGGTTAAATGTTTCTAGAGTGGAATGGTAAAAACACTAAAGTCAGCTTACTATTGGTCTAAATCCAATTATAACCACACAGGGTTGTGGTTGGTTTTGAGTCCACTCCTGGCTTGTATTGGACTTCCAGTTGTAGATTTGGATTAAAGGGACATAGACAAGTAATGGGTTACCTTGAACTACTGAAAGATACTTTTTGTTCTCTATGTATTATGCAACTGTTACTTTTGATATCTGTTTTGCCCATTTCAAGATAACTTGACTCAAGAAAATCTAGGTTTATGTCCCTGAAGTAATGGCATGCACCCCAGAAGGAGACAGTTTAGACAGACTTGATAAGTATTTTAACCTTAATTCAAGTCAAAAGTATGTTCCCTGTTATTGGAAAACTACAAACCAGGTTATGGGGTTTGGAAAAGAGACTACGTCTGTTTGCAGTAAACCATCCATATTAAAGATATGCCTAAACTTGTTTAAATTTCCCTTATTGGCTTTGACTGCTGTGCTGGATAGCTTTAGTGTCAACTTGACACACCTGGGTTGAGGGAGCCTCAATTGGGAAAATGGCTCCATTGGATTGGCCTGTGGCCACATCTGTGGAGTATTGTCTTGATGGTCAAGCAGTGTGGGAGGGCCCAGCCCACAATGAGTAGTGCCACCCTGGGTTGTTGTGTACTGTATATGAAGGTGGGCTGGGCATGAGCAGGAGAAGCAAGCCAGTGAACAGTACTCCTCCATGGCTTGTGCTTCAGCTTCTGCCTCCAGGTTCCTGCCCTGAGTTCTTGCCTTGGGCTCCCTGAGCACTGTGACCCAGGAGATGTAAGCTGAATAAACCCTTTCCTCCCCAAGTTGGTGTTGGTCAGAGTGTTTTGTCACAGCAATGGAAGACAAACTAGAACAACTGCTTAGCCAATGGTGTTAAATCTCTTCCAGTCTGGGTTAGAGAGATGGCCTAGTGGTAAAGAGCACTGACTGGTCTTGCAGAGGACCTGGGTTTGGTCCCCAGCACCCATATGGCAGCTGAGAACCATCTTTAACCCCAGTTCCAGGGGAATCCAATGCCCTCTTCTGACTTCTGCAGCATTTCATGACACGGGTGCACAAACCTACATGCAGACAGTACATTCATACACATAAAGAAATTAAAAAAAAACTCTTCCAGTCAATGTTTATGCAAGATGGCTTAGGCTTTTCCTCAAGCTTTATCTAAACCGGATACAGTAATTAAAAGTATCAGAATTGCCAGGCATGGTTGCAC
Source organism: Rhizomys pruinosus (assembly GCA_009823505.1). NCBI lineage: Eukaryota > Metazoa > Chordata > Mammalia > Rodentia > Spalacidae > Rhizomys > Rhizomys pruinosus. Next base: position 564,300 of record VZQC01003239.1, on the reverse strand, counting down.
ATGCCTTTAATCCTAGCACTTGGGAGGCAGAGTCAGGTAGATCTTTGTGAGTTCAAGGCCAGCCTGGTCTACAGAGTGAGTTTCAGGACAGCTGGGGCGACAGGGAGATCCTATCTTGAAAAGACCAAAAATAAATAAATATATAAGCAAATAAATAAATAAATAAATAAATATCAGAATGGTTTAAATTAAACTTTTTAGATGCTTGAGGCCCATACCTAAAGCACATACCTAATACCCATACCAATTTGGCCAAGCTATTTAAGGGAAAATTTTGTTCCTTGCCCTTTGAGGTCAATTGGTCCCAGGGGATTTTGTACAGGGGCATCTCTTAAAATGTTCTGCAGAAGCAGGAGAGATGGCTCAGTGGTTAAAAGTGCCAACTGCTCTTTCAGAGGACCCAGGTTTGATTCCCAGCACCTACATGGTGGCACACACCTTTCATCCTAGCACTCAGGAGGCGGGCAGATCTCTGTGAGTTCAAGCTCAGCCTGGTCTACAGAGTGAGTTCCAGGCCAGCTGGGGCTATAAGGAGACCCTGTTTCAAAAAAATGTTCTGCAATTATGACTCACTGTGCTTCCTGTGCAGGGAAGTCTTATACAGCTGGGACTACAGAGAGACCATCTCTCAAAAATACAAAAAAAATTCCTCTTTCTTTGTAGCAACTATGTAAGTGGAAACTCATACTCTGATTATTAAAATGCCTGGAAAGTAGATCCTGAGTCCACACAAAATGGTGGAATGAACAGGAGAAACCTAATAAATGGATTCTTTGAAAGCCCTGGTCAAGAAATTCTAATGGGCTTTTAAGTTGAATATTTGAATTCACCCTGTCCTTACTTCTCCTGGTCCCCTGCCTAGATCATGGACCTAACTACTCCTGCCTTCACGTTGCTTTCACAGGCACCAGTCAAGGACTTTTTTTGCACTTTACAGTTATGCTTTTGGGGGTCTTCTAGATAGACCCTATGAATGGGAGATACCCCAGTGGCCACACCCAGCTTACCTTTCCAGAATGGTCAGCATCCTGATTCCCTTCTGGGGACTGGGGTGACTCTTTTCAGAGGGTAACGTAGCTAAACAAGAGCTAAATATTGAGCAGACAGTTTAAGGATGAGACCCTCCAAATTAACCAGACATTTTCTCAACCAAGAACTCAAGGCTTCCTGGATCAGCCAGTAAATACTTATCCTTCTGGTAGCCCTGAAAGAGTAAGAAAAAAAAAAAAAGAAAGAAAAAGGAAAAAAGGAAAAAAGAGAAGAATTACATACCAACCCCTGCAGATTGATTCTTTATTTTACCAGAAAAGGAATGGAAATTCCTCCCCCTTTTTTCTTTGTTTCATCATTGTCACTTTGTATTGTTTTTTTGTTTTCTTGTGAAAAAAAATCCAAATACTTAAAGTTCACACTCTTGTCTAAATGTTGCCAGGTCTCATGGTGCACAACTTTAATACCAGCACTCTGGAGGCAGGTGGATCTCTGTAAGTTCAAGGCCAACCTGGTCTACATAGCAAGTTCCAGGCCAGCTGGGATGAAAGTGAGACCCTGTCTCAAAAAGAACAACAACAACAAAAAAAACCAAGTCTCTTAACTGTGGACTCCTATTAAATCCAAACAATTACTATCTTATTTCAAAGGGAATAATCGAGTATACCTAAGAAAAACCCAAGTCCAGCTCAAGGCTGAACATCTGGAATTCACTCACCATCTTCTGGGCTCCAGAGGTGTTTGCCAGCTCCATTTCTCTGATCCATTCACAGAACACACAGTTTGTCTAACAGGCCAATTCCACACCTGCTACTGCTCTTGGTGGTTATCCCATGGTCCTGGCATCTCCAAAATCTGGTGTCCCACTGAAACTGAGGCTGTACCTTCACCAATGGGCACCTCTGACCTCTCCTGGTGCATAGCCTCAGCTTCTCTTTATGAGTCCTGCAATCTTGGGGTCTTCATGCACTTCAATTAAGACCACACTTTCAGCCATGGCCTTTCCTGGCATCTCACAGTGTCAAGTCTCAGCTGCTTTCTGTGACTCCTTCACATTTTAATATCAAAGCCATATAGGAGACTCTTACACATTACCAAATCCTGCTTCTAGCTTGAGATGGATGCTCGGGTCACCCCTAAACCACAGCTTCTGTGTCCTGACCCTGTGGAAATTCTTCCCAGAAAATTTCACCATAGTGATGCTGGTCTCTTGTTACATACAGCTGATTTTTCAGCCCCAGCTAACCAGCATCAATTGTCCCAGTAAAACAGGTTTCACTTCAGGTTCTGGTCTCTTGTTAATTACAAATGATTCTTCAGCTACAGCTGAAACAGAACTCACAGATTTTCAATTTTAAAATATCATACAAATGGCCCTGATGGTCTCTGCTTCCCTCTTAAGCTTCACTAGCCAGGCCTCCATCATTTACAAGTCTTTCAGCATAACTGTTCCATGTTCTGCAGCAAACAACTCTTAAGCAATCAATGGCTTTTCCAGTCCAAAGTTCCAAATCCTTCCACAACCCTCCCAGAATCACCAAGTTCAGGTTGGTTACAGCAATAGACCACTCTCTGGTACCAATTTCTGTTCTAATTTCTCTTCAATTGCTGTGGCAATACACTGACCAATACCAACTTGTGGAGGAAAGGATTTATTCAGCTCACATCTCCCAGGTCACAGGTCATCAATGAGGGAGTCCAAGGTAGGAACTCAGGGCAAGAAACTGGAGGCAGGAGCTGAAGCATAGGCCATGGAGGAATGCTTCTTACTGGCTTGCTCCCCATCATATTGTTCAAGTGAAAAATGAAATCTTGACTAATAAACACACAGGAGCAGAAAGGTTTTATACTTGAAAATCATGTCCAAGAGATCATTGTGTTTTGATGGCTTTCTGAGACAGGGTCTTACTATGTAGCCTGAGTTGACTTTGAACTCCTGACACATTTGCCTTTATTTCTCACTGCTGGGCTTAGTGATGTAAGCTACAATGGCTAGTGAGTTCATTTTTTAGCTGAAGTGGCTTAAGAAATACTTTGGCAAAAGCATCAGTTGACCCATTTTCTTCTGGGTGTATATCTATGAATTGCTTTCCTGTGAATAGGATGTTGCTTCAATTTTGGACCAAATTTGAAGATATTTGTATTTGAAAATAGTTTTTTACTTGTCCCACAAACATTTAAGTGTCTTATCAGAGCAGGTATGAGAAGATACACTCTCTGTGTTCTGAAAGGGAGATATTTTCTAATTTTGTGAATAGCTCCAGCAAGCTTTCTAGCAGGGGAATTCTGCTGAGTAGACAGGTGAGCTGATCGGTCAATTCTGGATTCTTCTCCTTGTGGTTTCTCTGTGTATGTCAGCCCTTATGTTCACCAAAACCATAGCCTGTGCTCCTGGAGTCTTTGTTGCAATGTCTGCATATGCCATGGTGGACTGAGGTATTTTTACTGTTCCTTTGATGTGGGGGGTGTCACTGCTTATGGAGGCGCCAGTTGTCCAGCACTGCTGGTGACATGGGGGTGCTGGATGCCCACCAGTTGCTGATTAAGACTGTCAACAAAGGTGATAGCTGTTCTGAAAGGCTGGTGACCTTTTTGCAACAGACAACAATTGCAAAATAGTTTATTTTTCAGCCCACAAGCTATGAAGCTGGTGACTTCACAGACCTCAAACTGTCAGCTAAACCTGGTCTAAGAGTTGCTCACTCCTTTCTCAAGACCCTTGCTACATAGCCTCACCCCAAGTTATGGAATGATTATCCTTAAAGCTGTACCTCTAGCTTAGGGGGTGTCCTAGTCTGTCTTCCATTGCTGTGACAAAACACTCTGACCGACACCAACTTGGGGAGGAAAGGGTTTATTCAGCTTACATCTCCTGGGTCACAGTTCATCACTTAAGGAGCCCAAGGCAGGAACTCAGGGCAGGAACCTGGAGACAGGAGCTGAAGCACAGGCCATGGAGAAAGGCTGTTCACTGGCTTGCTCGCTTACTGGCTTGCTCTCTGGCTCATGCCCAGCCTGCCTTCTTATACTGTCACTGCTCAACAATCAAGACAATACACCACAGATGTGGCCACAGGCCAATCCAATGGAGCAAATTCCCCAATTGAGGCTCCCTCAACCCAAGTGTGTCAAGTTGACACTAAAGCTATCCAGCATAGGGGGTGATCCCCCCTTAAGCAACAGAGCTAGCTGAAACTCAATTGTAAATCAGATGGACCTACAATTTGCTTGCACCTAAATCACATCTCAACTAAAAGACTGGGGACTCATCTGATGGCAATGAGGAATACATTTATTGTATACAGCACCTCCCTTATATAGGAAATATGATGTCATCTCTCATGGTGCACTCCCAGAACCCCTGCATAATGCTCTGTATCACTAAGATTTCACACAACTTGTATCACAAGTCTTTCTCACCTATGAGGCAGGGTCAGTTGCAAAGGACAGGCAGGTAATTTTAGTCAACACAGGCACAGATGGCCTCTACCCCTCTAGCCCTAAACCTAATCCTAATCTTAATACTCTAAGCCTAATCCTAACCCCTAACACCTAACCCTAGACCCAGATGTAGCCCTAGCCTTAGTCCTAGCCCTAACCCTAGCCCTAACACTTATCCTAACCTTAACCTTAATCTTAAACATAATCCTAACCCAAACCCTAACCCTAACCCTAACCTGCACACAATGGTTTTTCCACCTGGCACTTGCCATCCATAATTTAACCTATTCTACCTGTATGTGCTCTGAAAAAAAGAAACTAAGCACCATTGTCCCAGCCTGTCATCTTCTTAAAAAAATAAACACCTACTAAATGCCGGGTTTCATAAAGAAAACAAAGGAGGATGTGGGTGCTTTCTGTGGCAGGCCTTCTGTGTCCCAAGGTGGCAGTGACCCATCATAATCTCATACTGACAGCTCTGGAGCTTTTGCTGGTCAAGGATTCTCAATATGACCTCCCTGTGACTGGATGTGGTGGGAAGATCCACAATGGACTCATGGAATTCCAATGCAGCAATCTTACTACAGAAAGCAGAGGCATTGCTGGGTGAGCACGGTCTGCTGCTTGCAGAACCTAGAGAACAGCCTCAACCCGGATACATCTGAAGCACTGTGTCACTCAGTTTTCAAGTCATGGGGATGTTATTTTTCATTGCATCCAAGTTTTCTTCATATACCGAGTTTTGATCCCAAGTCATAGTACAGTGTTTCCAAGAAAAATCCATAAAAACAGATTTAGCAACACCTTCCTCCCATGTGGATCAATAACTAAACACAATGTGTTTGGCCAGTTCTCCAGGACAAGAGGGCCTCATCTTCCCAGACCCTCAGGGAGAGCTAGAGGCAGAAGGAGGGCTTGTGGGACTGGCTGCAGCAGGAAGAGGCCACTCTGCCATTTTGTGGAAAAAAAATCACCACCTAGATTAATGTGCCTTATACTTCAAACAGGGTGAAATAAAGTATTTGAATGTCTTCACCATCCAGAACTCATGAATATCAGAGAAAGTGACATGTTTTCCTGATTGGACAATCACACAGCATGTGTCCAACCAAAGCATCACACTCCCAACAGGATGGACAGTTTTCAGCATCGCGTTTGCATGCATGTCTTCCTAAGAGCAGATTTTCAGTGCTATAATTGTTTGTTCAAATACATCCCCAGGAATGTTGGTTCAACTTAGGCTACACAGTAAGACCCTGCTTCAGAAAGTACTTTAAAAACCAGTTCTTCTTAGGCAGGTGTGCTGATACTCATCTTTTATCCCAGCATTTGGGAAGCAGAGGCAGCAAATCTCTGTGAGATTAGGGCCCCCTGGTCTACATATGAGTTCCAGGCCAACTAGGGCTACACAAAAACCCTGTTTCAAAAAAGAAAAAGTTCTTCCATTCAAGTTTCAAATTTACAGAGCTAAGACATAACTCTGTTACTGGTGAATGTTGAGGAATGTGTGTCCAGGGCCATCAGTTAACATACCTGTCAGGCAGTTAAGAGAACATAAAGTGTAGCTTGTGTTAGAAGCCACTGTGTATACTTAATCTTTAACACAAAAGAACCCAGTAGAATTCAGATTTGTAAACAAAAATTATCTATACAAAATGACTGAGTATAAGGTAATTTGTCATCATGCTGTTTATACAAATGGATAAACCTTTTTTTTTTTTCAGCAATTCTTTCTTCACACTGTCGGGCGCTGTCCTCTGGACAGGAAACCCTTACATACTGTAGGTGGAAGTTACTGTGGTGTCTCCTCAAGACAGCTGTCTCATCAGGGTGTCCACTCAGGACTGTACATCAGCCTGTCACACAGACACCCACACAGTGTATTTACGGCAGGGCCATTCCCAACCATCCTGTTACAGGCCTGGCCTAAGTGTCCATCACACAAGAGTGGATTAGGCCAGCAAGGCACATACATACAGTTATTTTATTCAGCCCTAAAGAGTGAAATTACATCTTTTGAGGAAACATACCTGAACCTGGAGGTCATCTTGAGAAGCCAGACTCAGTAAAAGCAGCATCACAAGGGCTGGAGAGATGGCCTATCAGTTAAGAGCACCTAGTGCTCTTGCAAAGGACCGAGGTTCAATCCCCAGCACCCTTATGGTGGCTGAGAACTGTCTCTAACTCCAATTCCAGGAGAACACTAGTTCCAGGGGAATCCAACACCCTCTTCTGACCTCCATGGCATTGCATGACATGGGTGCACAAACCTACATGCAGATAGTACATTCATACACATAAAAAATAAAAAATAAAAATGAAGCATCACAATCCTTCTTGCACATGCAAATTTGAGGGTTAAAAAAATGAAAGCAGAAAGGGCCTGTTTGAGCAGGAGTGAGATAAAGTGTGAGTGGAGGGTCACAGGGAGTTGTTGGTATGGTGTGTGGCAATGTCAGAACAAAACCCACTGCTTTATGCAAACAATAGACGCCGTTCTTCAGAGATGCTTACTTGGAAACCAGGGTTTATACCAGCAGCTTTGGCTGGAAGAGGTTCAAGTTTAAACAAGTTCCTTTGGCATTGGGTCCTAAGTAGTAAGGTTAGGGGAGAACATGTGTCCATTGAGAGAGAAGGTGCTTTGTCCTAAAATGAACAAATTGTGCCAAAGGAAAACTGTAGAGAAAAACCCATAAGGACAACAAGCAGATGCCATCAGGTCTTTCCTTTTCCCTTTTCATGCCTGCTGACCTGATTAATATGTGTGAAGTTTGTCTGTGCTTGAAAGACAACTTCAGTGGCAGATGAAGAAAGAACAAATGCTCTTAAAGAAAGAAACAAATTCATTCCTCAGACTGGTTAGCTGCTGCATTGTTCCTGTTGTTTCTCCAAACACTGGCTCCTGGGGAGACTGAGGGCATCATTGTCCCCAAGCCCCACTATCCACTGAGGAGCACTGCTTACTGAAGCCAAGACTGGATCTGCTTCTCTAACGCCACTTACAAATTCACATGTGCCCATTAAGACCACTGCCATCATTGTTGGATTCGTTGCAAGGAGGAAGAGCAGCAAAGTCTGCAGCAAGTGACCTCACCACCCCACAAAAGCAGCCCTGCATCCAATCTCCCTGCAGAAATCAAAAGGAAGCAAGGGAGGTCTGCTGGGATGAGTATGCTGTTTCTGACCCAGGGCCTAGCCCTGGCCTACTCCATCCAGTTCTCAACTGCACATCAAGACAGGACACAGGTACCCAGTGCAGGCGGCGGGATGCCTGTCTGATCTGGGGTCGTGTGGAGGGTGGGAGTGGAACTTGCCAATTCACTGGACCTGCTCAAGTGCAGCTGCCCAGGTAGTGGACCTGCAGCACAGTGCTGTGTGCCGTGCAGCGCTAGCTTCCAGGTGCACTGGCTCCCTCAAGTTGGCACCTTTCTTGGCACTGCCTGAGTCCCAAGCTTTGAGCTGTGTCTCTGCTCAGCTGTTAGCAAAGCAAATCCAAAGACTGCTCATGTGACAGTCCCCTTCCCTCGGCTGTTTTCATACACACAGCCAGTGGAGTTGCTAATAAATCTCTCTGGATGTTCCCTTTTGCCAGGAGCCAAGTCACCTCATGGAAAATAACTTGCTTGCTTAACTCAGGAATTTATAGGTGTGTTGAGCACTGTGGTCATTGAAAGGACATCTGGTACTCCGAACTGTGGTGACTCACTTCCTGCCAAAGGATTTTCTCGCCCGCTTGCCTTTTTAAACCCTGCGCAAAATAAAGACTACGGACCTTGATCAGAACATTGTCTTGCTCTCATTCTTTGTGTCCTCTGTCCCCCATTCTTTTGCCCCCTCCTCAGGTCTGCGTTGATGACCCCACAGGCCAGGGCACCTGGTGCCCAACATCGCCTTTGAGGAACAGGGAATTTGATTGAACGTCGCTACACAGAAAGAGGCCTCATCACATCTGGATCACCACGCTTTTCTTCTCGAAGAGTGGTCCACATGGAGATCGCCATAGAGTCACCTGCCTGTGATACTGATCCGTAAAGGCAGGGAAAAGCGACGCAAAAATGGGACAGACATTAGATAAACATGATTTGTTTCTAAAGGGTCTCAAGGAGTCCCTCAGGATGCAAGGAACTAGGGTTAAGAAAAAGGATCTTAAGAAATTCTTTGATTTCATTTCTGATGTTTGCCCTTGGTTCCCTCAAGAAGGAACCATTGATGAAAAAAGATGGACTTGAATAGGTGACTGCTTACAAGATTTTTATAAAACCTTCGGTCCAGAAAATGTCCCTGTCTAGGCCTTCTCCTATTGGAATTTAATTAATGAAATATTAAATATTCACAAAAAATGGCCAGATATCCAAAAGGTAGTTAAAAAAGGGAAAAGCTCTCTCAGCAGAGCTCCTGACCTCCCTCTGTTTGTGAATCCATTTCCATTGTCATCCCAGACCTAGAAAATTGCGTTGAGCCCGCCAAGCCCATTACCACCCCTAAACCCTTGATAAAGGAGTCTCCCACTCTCCATCTTTATCCTTCCCTTAAGGAATTTAATACTCAACATGAGCCCACTGATGCCCTTTCTCCAGAGGAAGCTCATTCCCTTGAGGAGGAAGCAGCCAAATATAAAAATCCTGACTGGCTGCCCTTGCTATCATCCCAGAACCAACCACCCCCATATGTTGTAGTTCTCCCATTTTGTGCCCCCGCCTTTGATTCTGATATTACAGAAAATGGTAAAGCAAAATTTAGCTGAGAGGTTGCCTCACTTAGAAATTTACTCCAAATAAAAAAACAACACCTAAACTTAATAAAAGAATTACGGGCATTGGATCTAGAACTAATTACCTCTCCCTTGGTTCCCATCACACCCAAACCGGCAACCAAGAAAAAACCAAAAACATGTATACATGCCTTTCCCGTTACTAGAAGCAAGGCCGCCCCCACTTCTAGTGAGACAGATGAATCTGAGGAGGAAGGGGAAAACTCAGGCGAGGAAGCCTCGAATGATGTGGATCAGGATGAGGCCCCAAATGAGGAAAGCAAAGAGACAACTTTAGTTTCAGGCCAATAATACCACCGCCTCAGCTTTAAGCATATAGAAGAATTAAAAGCTGCGGTTACGCTTTATGGCCCGGTAATGCCGATCACTCTATCTATAATTCAAACCCTTAGTGATCAATGGCTCACAACTAATGACTGGTATCTCTTAGCCCATGCCACCTTGTTGGGAGGCGACTAGATCCTTTGGAGAACTGGTTTCGAAGAAAATTGTAGGGAAATAGCAGCTCACAATTCCAAAAGCAAAACTGCTAAAACATGGGTTAAGGCTAAACTTTTGGGTCAGAGCCCTTATGATACCAATGAAAAACAGTCATGGTCTTGACTTGTTAACTGCAGACAAGGGAGGCAATTGTTTGGTCTTACAGGAAAAGTGCTGCTTTTACACCAACAAATATGGAGTGGTTCAAGGTCAAATTTGTGAACATCAACAAGAACTAGAAAAAAGAAGGGAACTCTTTGAAAACCCCATGTGGTTTGCTTGGAACGGAATTCTGCCATATCTACTCCTTTTCTTTGGTCCAGTGCTTGGACTGCTCATATTGGTGTCACTTGGCCCCTTCCTTTTAAACAGACTAATAAGATTTGTTAAACAGCAAATTGACTCCTTGGCATCCAAACCCCTACAAGTTCATTATCATAGGCTTGATTTGGCTGACAGAGGCCTAGCAGAACCTTATGATGACATAGCCCTTTCAGGAACTGCATGACCATTCAGAGGGTTGCACACCTGCCCATTCACGGTATGGTGAGGGTACCTGCATGGGGTGCATGGCAAAGCACTGCAAGGAGAGGACCTAGTTGTCCATTTCCAAGTCTCCTGTGAAGCAAACCTGATTGCACAGAGGTTGGTGTCATTTCTTTCCCTCTGATCAAGACATTGCAGAAGCAACCTGCGTGAATTGATAAGAGGGGTTATCCTCTCCTCCCCCAAAAGACACTGTTAGTAAATTACTTGGGAGGATCAGGTTACTACTTCCCCTAACTAGTTAATGCACACTTATCCTCTCGAGGAAAATAATCATTTCTTCACCTCTGGCCATGCTATTTTCTCATTAAAACTATAAAAAAGGGAGGAGATGCCAGGAGCCAAGTCACGTCATGGAAAATTACTAGCTTGCTTAACTCAGGAATTTATGGACATGACGAGCATTGCGGTCATTGAAAGGACATCCAGTACTTTCAGATACACCCTTCCCCCTCTCCGAACTTTGGTGACTCACTTCCTGCCAACGCATTTTCCCGCCTGCTTGCCTTTTTAAATCCTGCACAAAATAAAGACTATGGACCTTGATCAGAACATTGTCTTGCTCTCGTTCTTTGTGTCCTCTGTCCCCCATTCTTTCACTCCCTCCTCAGGTCTGTGTTGATGATCCCGCAGGCCGGGGCACCCTTCAGTTGTTTAGAACAAGGAAAATGATCTACCTGATGAGCAACAATGAGAAAATGACAAGGGAGAATGGACCCCTGAGAATTTACTTCTGAAGCTTGCTAAAAACGGACAATGGCGACCTTAATGTTACCTTTTATCTCAGGTGGGTCCTGTGGTCTCCAGGTGTCCAAGGGGAAGATCATGGGCTTCATTTTTCAAAGGGTTAATGCAGACTATGCTGGGCATGGAGGCATGCCTTTACTCCCAGCGTTCCAGAGGCAGAGGCAGGCAGATCTCTGTGAAATCCAGGCTAGCCTGGTCCAAATGGTGATGTGCAAAACACTGAAGATGGGAAACAGCATGTGTCACAGTTACTGTGAGTTAGGGTCAGTGAGCAGGAATGGAATGGCAGCTGTGATTGGAAGGTGACTTGGAGAGTTTGAGACTGACCACATAGATCTCTGCTGAGGTAGGAACCCTTTGGTTTACTGGACATGGGAGGGACAAAATGTGGAAATAAATGAGTTCACCAGAGCCCCAGAGAGTGGGCCTTGTGAATGTCCATACTGTGAACATTCATGTACATGTTTAGAGTTCAACAACTGTTCTCAACTTTGTGGTACCTGTGCCAGGACCATAATTACATGGTTAACTGTGTTCTCTTATTGAGGGAATATGGAATTTTAGAACTGACTGGCCCTATGTCTGATCCCCAGGGGTGGTAAGCTCAGCTGAGGGACTTCCTGTAGCTCCTCTAGGTGTTTCAATGAGCAGACACATTTGGGGACCAGGTACTTGGGAGACCTTCATTCTTCCTGTGCTTCACAGAGCAGATCTCTATCTAAACGCCCACAGGGGTTCTGAGGCAGTCCTCAGTGTCCCATAGTAGGGTTCATGTTTTCAAGAAGCAAGAACAAAAGCAGATGCAATCATAGCCAATGTGTTCCTTTTTCTGGTATTCTTAAACATCTAAATGCCATATAACTACTGTACATATTTAGGGGGTACCACTTGAGATCTCAGTAGGGATACAGTGCTAACAGTCAGATAATGGTAACAGTTAACCAACAGTGGCTTCGGATATTTATCATTTCTGTTGGGAGCATCCAATATCCTCTATACTCAATACTCTGAAATGTACAGTTAGCTATTGTCAAGCATAGTTAGCATACTGTGCACAGAACACAAAAGTCCTCCCCTCATCACACTGTACCATCAAATACCTCCACCCCACTACTTTCTTCGCCACTGTATTCCACTCCCTTCCAGGCTCCAGGACCACTATGTTCTACTTACTGGCATCCACATATGTGTGCGATAGCACAAAATTTGTCTTTCATGGAAGTGCATTCACCTAACCCTAAACCTAACCCTAATCCTAACCCAAACCTACCCTAACCCTAACCCCTAACCCTAGCCCAAATACATCAATCAAACATACATCACATGAAAATGCATTCATACTCCTCCAATAGAATTCACATTTACAGTGCAGAATTACCCCATGACACCAAGCTATTCATAGAACAATTTACATTAATGAAGCATTGCTATTAAAGAATACATGCTTTCAAATCTGCATAAACAAGTGCCTTAAACTATCATCAAAATCTTTGATACATCAGATGAAATGGGTTCAGAGGAGAGTCAGATGAATCTACAGAATTTTCCTCATAAAAATCTTCAATAATGTGGGCTGGAGAGATGGCCTAGCGGTTAAGAGTACCGAATGCTCTTGCAGAGGACCCGGGTTCAATCCCCAGCACCCACATAGCAGCTGAGAACTGTCTTTGACTCCAGTTCCAGGGTAATCTGATGCCCTCTTCTGACCTCCGCAGCATTGCACAACATGGGTGCACAGACCTGCATGCAGACAGTGCATTCACATACATAAAAAGTAAATAAAAATTTAATAAAGCTTCAATAATGTTAATACAAAAGTTTCTAAGTAATAAAGTAGTCTATGAAAATATCACATACTACTTCACTGAAATATAGAAATAATTCAGGTAAATTATTAAAGGTCTTTTTTCTAACATTTAATCTAGGCATCCTTTTTTTTTTTTTAACAATTGAAATGTCATCACTTTTTATTTATCTAGACCCGTGTCCCCCCCATTCCCCCACCCCACCAGAGCTCATGCATTCTGCCAAACATGCTTTTCATCTCTTTCTCAGTCTTTCTCAATATTCTCCATGAGGAAGATGACTGTTTTGAGCAGAAGTTCACTGTTTCAGTCAGTTCTTCAATGCAGTCCTTTCTGTTGTTGTTGTTGTTGTTGTTGTTGTTATTATTTCCAATATGCATCTCTCCCAACTGCTTTGGACAAAAGTTCAAGGGGCCATGCACAAGAAACACTTACAACTAGGTTATTGGCAGTAGCATCCACAGATGAGGGATACCATTTGTCGTTTGTTTTTCTGGGACTGTGTTACTTCAGTTACTTCACTCAGCATGATGTCCTCTAGCTCCAGCCATTTTCCTGCAAAGCTCATAATGTTATCTTTCTTTCCTGCTGTATAGAACTCCATTGTGTAGATTTACCACATTTTCTCTACCCACTCATCAGTTGAGGGGCATTTGGTTTGGTTCCAGCTCCTTGCTATTGTGAAGAGAGCTGAAATAAACATGTCCATGCATGTATCTCTGCAGTGGGGTGAGTCTTGAGGGTACATGCCCAGGAGTGGTATGGCTGGGTCGGGTGGCAAGTTCATTCCAAGTCTTCCAAGGGTTCTCCACACTGCTTTCCATAGTGGCTGTACGAGTTTACATTCCCACCAGCAGTTGATCAGTGTTCCCCTTTCCCCACAACCTCTCCAGAACTTGGTATCATTTGTTTTCTTGATCCTAGCCGGTCTTATTGGAGTAAGATGCTATCTTAAAGTGGTTTTGATTTGCATCTGCTTCTTAGGCATCCTTCTAAATGGAACAGTGTCCTGTCATTTTCCAGTAATTATTAATGAAAAAGACATTAGGTCCAAAAATATTTCATTTACCATTTAATACTTATCTAAAGACACTTCTCCTTCATACATTTCAGGATTTTCAAAGTTGTATATAAGACAAACATTTTCAAATAGTCACATGTTATATGTCTTAGTGAAGTTCTGACATATCTTAGATATTTGTGTTATTAATCCACACTTTGACAGTGAATAAATAAGACTTTAAGAACATAATTCTGAGAGACTCCTGCTCAGTATGAAATTTCTGATGTGTAATAAGATGTGAGCAAAATGGAATTATGGCGAAAATTACTTTTAGAATTAGGATTTATATAAATTTTAGATTCTGTGATATTGGCCAGGATTGAGTGAATGAGTAAAACCTTTCTCAGTCTTTAAATTTCTACTTTCCCAGGAATAAAAATTTTCTCATACTGAATTAAAAATAAAAATTTATTACAGAGTTTAAGATTTTATATTTCCAAAAGTTTCTTCAGTAAACTATGCAGTTCTCTGAAATTTAAATGTTTATTAAAGATTTCAACATGATTATTGCATTTAAAAATTTCCATCTCATATAGATTCTGTATTGTTCTCTAGGGAATGAGTCCAGGATTTATTTTAAATTTGCAAAATCATAAACTATTTCTCCAGTATGTACTCTCTGCATTCTCCCATCTAACATATGGTTAAATGAATGGCCACATCACTTATATTTGTGGTATCTCCCATCCACTATGTATTCTGCAATGTTTTCTATTTGATATATGAATAAAGGACTTTTCAGACTCTGCATATTTGTAGGGTTCCTCTCCCATGTGAATTCTCTCATGTACTCTAAGAATTGACATATGAGTAAATGTCTTTTCACTTGTTTCATGTTTCAGTTTTCTCTGCAGTATGAATTCTTTTATGACTGCTAAACTTTGAATAGAGTATAAAAGACCTGTAACTCTTTTCATATTGTAGGGTTTCTCTCCAGTATAAATTCTCTAATGAACTCTACAATCAGCAGTATTGATAAAGGACTTGTCACATTCATTACATTTCTAGGTTTTGTCTCAAGAAGGAATTCTCTCATATAATCTAAGATGTGACACTTGACTAAAGAACTTGTTGCACTTTTCACATGACTAAAAACTTGTTACATTTTTCATGTCTGTAGGTGTTCATACAGCACAAACTCCCTAATGTACACTTAATACTTGAAGTCTTGGATAAGGACTTGTCACATTCTTCCCATTAGTGTTGTTTCTGTCCAGTATGAAAATTCATGTCTTCTAACAGTTGCTAATTTACTAATCAATTTGTCATGTCCTTCAAGACTGTATGAATCCTCTAGTATGAATTCTCTCCCGTGTTCTCCTATTTGCTACTTTACTAAATGTCTTGTCACATTCTTCACATTTGTAAGGTTTCCTTCATCTTTTAAAGTCTGGACTTCAAATAAAGGACATGCCAAATTCTTCATATTTGTTGGGTTTCTCTCCATTATGAATTCTCTCATGTTGCCTAAGATGTGCTCTTTGACTAAATGACTTGTCACATTCTTCACATTTGTAGGGTTTCTCTCCAGTATGAATTCTTTCATGTACTCTAATAGATGAAATACAACTAAAGGACTTGTCACATTTTTCACAATTGTAGTGCTTCTCTCCAGCATGAATTCTCTCATGTTGCCTAAGATGTGCCTTTTTATAAAACGACTTGTCACATTCTTCACATTTGTAAGGTTTCTCTCCAGTATGAATTCTTTCATGTAGTCGAAGAGATGAACTACAACTAAAGTGCTTGTCACATTCTTCACATTTGTAGGGTTTCTATCCAGTATGAATTCTCTCATGTTGCCTAAGATGTTCCTTTCGATTAAAGGACTTATCACATTCTTCACATTTGTAGGGTTTCTCTCCAGTATGAATTCTCTCATGTAGTCTAAGAGATGAACTACAAGTAAAGGACTTGTCACATTCTTCACATTTGTAGGGTTTCTCTCCAGTATGAATTCTCTCATGTCCTCTAAGAGATGAACTACAAGTAAAGGACTTGTCACATTCTTCACATTTGTAGGGTTTCTCTCCAGTATGAATTCTCTCATGTCCTCTAAGAGATGAACTACAAGTAAAGGACTTGTCACATTATTCACATTTATAGGGTTTCTCTCCACTATGAATTCTCTCATGTAGTTGAAGATATGAAGATGACAACTAGGAAGTCTTGTCCCATTCTTCTACATTTGTAGGGTTTCTCTCCAGTATTAATTCTTTCATGTACTCTAAGAGGTAATTACAAGTAAAGGACTTGTACATCCTTCAATTTGTAGGGTTTCTCTCCATGTATGAATTTTTCAGTAGGCCGAGAGGTGGAACTACAACTAAAGGACTTTCAACACTTTCTTCACATAGCATTTCATCGTCAGTATAGAATTCTCTCATGTTGCCAAAGATTGGCCTTTGCATTAAAAAGACTTGTGACATTCTTCACATTTGTAGGGTTTCTCTCCAAGTATGAATTCTTCTCATGTACTTAAGAGATGACTATCAACTTAAAGGACTTTTCACATTCTCTACATTTGTAGGGTTTCTCTCCAGTTGAATGTCTTCGTTTTGATTATGGTTTTTTTTTTTTTTTGTTTTTTAAATCTTGATCACTCTTCAAGGGTAGTTCTCTTCCAGTATGAATTTTTTCATGTACTCTAGAGATGAACTACAACTAAAGGATCTGTGGCATTTTTCCACATTTGTAGTGCTTCCTCCAGTATGAATTCTACTCATGTTTGCCTAAGATGGGCCCCGTGAGACTAAAGGACTGATCCATCATTCTTCATATGTGCCACAATTTCACTCCATTTCTAATTCTCGGATGTGGTCTAAGATCTGCCCCTTTGAACGCAAGGAATCATCAAATATCTTGGGTTTATCTCGTCCAGTATGACTTCTTTTGTTTACTCTACAATCTGTGGGATTGGTAAAATGATTTGTCACCAGTTTTGTCAAAATTTGCAAGGTATCCTCCAGTATGAATATCTCCATGTACTCCTAAGGATGTAACCACCTGACTAAAAGTACTTAGGCATTCTTCACATTTGAAGGTTTTTTTTCTATAGTTTGGATCACCTGATGATTTTTTATATCTGATATTGTTTAAAAGAACTGATCATTTTCTTCACAGTTTGTAGTATTTTTTCCTATTATAAAATTCTGTGATGTCTTTCTAAGTTTTGAGTTCTCCATTGCACACACAAAAAGAGAGCATTTCAATTATAGAGAAGATGCTGACAAACAAATGTTCTGAAAGATCACACAGAGATATATAAACATATAGTAATGAAAAATTAAACTTCTTTAAATTTAATTTATTTATTTATTTATTTCTTTTATTCTATTTTTAAATGTGGTATGAATGTATTGTCTGCATGCAGGTCTGCGCACCCGTGTCGTGCGATGCTGCGGAGGTCAGAAGAGGGTCTCAGATTCCCCTGGAACTGGAGTTCTCCTGGAACTGGAGTCACAGACGGTTCTCAGCCGCCATGTGGGTGCTGGGGATCGAACCCGGGTCCTCTGCAAGAGCGTTCGGTGCTCTTAACCGCTAGGCCATCCCTCCAGCCCCAAATTAAACTTTCAAATGCCAACTCATTACATGCAGAAACTTTGTAATATTAGAACTTTTTTCAGCCAATACCTTAGCATGTAATATTATACAGAAAGTGTATTTTGAATATAGGACAACCATATCTCTCCAAAAATGCCACATATTTTGAATATATAATCATCAAAGCTCATGAGAACAGGGAGACATATTGGGAATTGTGACCTCACTAAGTCAGCAGCAGTAGTAAGGTACATGTTTATCATTTGGAAACAATGGCATTTGCATGATGAAACAGAAGTTTCAAATAGAAATTTGAAAATGTCATGCCTTTATAAGGATGCAAAGTAGCTCAAGTCTGGGGGCATATTCTGGAGATATTGCTGTTACGAATGAGTTGGACCTGATTCTTCTACCTGGACAGAGTATAAATCATGGAGCCAGTTTCTCAGAGCATGAGCCTCCCATGGAGTTCCTTAGAGAAGGGGAACAAAATTTTCTCATAAAGAGCAGAATTTCAGGGGCTGGAGAGATGGCCTAGTGGTTAAGAGCACTGTCTGCTCTTGCAGAGGACCCAGGTTCGATCCCTAGCACCCACATGGCAGCTGGGAACCATCTGTAACTCCAATTCCAGGAGATCTCCAGTTCCAGGAGAATTCCAGTTCCAGGTGGAATCCCAGACCCTCTTCTGACCTCTGAGGCATTGGACAATGTGTGTGCATAAACCTACATGCAGACAGTACATTCATACATATAGAAAAATAAATTTTAAAAAAGAGCAGAATTTCAGAGGGCTTCATTCAGAGGCTTGATAATGCAGCATCAGCCTGCTCAATGGGAAAAAACACATGTGTGGCACTGTCATGAAGTATTATAGACAGAGGAATGATTCTGAATGAGATCTATCCTCGTAACCATGCCTGTGTAAACTATATCATATCTGTGATCAATAATGAAGACACAAAGATAATTACAAAATATGCATATGAGCAGCATTAGAAAGGATGTTTGCCAAATAAGTTTAGACTGACTTCTCATGTACACACAGAGATCTGCAACTTCCCAAACTCAGAGAACTTTTATAAATGTACAATGTCTTGGGCAATCTTATGTGTTATGCAAGATCAGGGTTTTGCAATCTCTCTTCTGACAAAAATGGAATGTAGACATCAACAGTAGGTAGAAAGCAGAGGAATCTACTAATGCCATGTGAAAGACACACATATTTAACACATTCCTAATCAAAGGTGGGAAGATAATACAGAATTTCATGCTCTGTAAATATATTATGGGATTCTCCATGTACTACTATGTCATTTTGGCAAAAATGCATAAATAACCCCAGAGGAAAGAAAAATAACAAGCAATCAGAAAGGCGTAAAATTTTTCAAGCTGAAACAAAAATACAATATTTACACATTTCACAAAGTATTATATTTCATCTATTAAAACACTAACATTTCCAAGAAATCTGACATGAGATAATAAATTAAATAAATGATTAAATAAAGTGATATTTAAGTACTAGTAAGCTTCCCGTAATTCACATAGGGTAAAATATATTCATTTGACATTTACTACAGGTCACATAGTGAAGACACTGTTATACTATCTACTGAAACAGACCATGGCACAAATATTTTCAGGTCTTCATCCTTCTTTATTTAGGAACTCTCATCTGGACCCCTCTTTCATCCATTTAAACCTACCTGGTTGGCTACAGTCTCCACTCTCTTCACATTCCAGGACTCTTTGCTTGACTCCAGGTAGGAGATCGACAGGCTTACACCTAGCAAGACCTGTGTATGAGGAAGAGTGGTGTGATTCTTGCTGGATTGCTTAGGAAGTAATAGATTTCTAAGAGTAATCTACCGATTGATAATTCATAGGTCAGAGATAATTCACTGAATAATTTCCCAAGTTTGTTTTCTGACAGAATAATTAGAATACATAGGAATTTCTCCATTTTCATATACTGAGTTCTATTGTTGATTGTAAATGCAGCTACAGAAATAGAAGTTTATGATTCTGGCTACAGTATCATGTATTAATGGTGACTGAAATTTACACCCAAACTACTGATGATAGATAATTGCTCTAACAAGTGGAAATGGAAAGAAATGATAATGTGTGAAAATGCTCTTCTCAATGTCCAGATATTCCCAATACACTGATTTTTAATAAATTTAAGACTTACTCAGAAAAACATATGAACAATGTAGACTGTTCTCTGTCAAAGGAAGAAAAACAGTATAAAAAAATTCTCCAAGAAAAAAGTCTCCTCACCTATAGATACCAGATTGCTGTAATTCTCCAACATTGTCTCTCTGTACAAAGCCCTCTGAGCAGAATCTAGACACTTCCACTCCTCCTGGGAGAAGTCAATGGATACATCCTTAAAAGTGAATGGATCCTAAAAATGAAAAATGACCATTTGACCATGTTTTAATCACTTTTCTGTTGCTGTGATAAAACCACCATAACCAAGGGAAGTTATAAATGGAACAGTTTATTTGAGCTTATGATTGACGATTCCAGGGAATTTAGAGTCCAATGAGCTAGGGAGGCAGGGTGGCCGGGGCTGAAGCAGAAAGCTGAGGTTCACATGTCCAATGAGCACAGGAAGTCAAAATAGAGACTGGAGACTGGCAAGGCTTGTTAAACTCACTAAGACTGCCCCCAGTGACATACTTCCTCTAGCATGGCCACACCTTCTAAGAGCTCCCAAAACAGCACCACCAACTGGAGACAAAAATGTGTGAATACGTAAAGCCTGTGGGGAACTCTCTCACTCAAACCACCACAGACCATATGACTTTAAACAGAGTACTACACAAGTGAAAAACATAAAATTAGTAAAGATGTTATGAGGAGTAGAACAACAATCAGAATTGTTCAAACCAAATGATTTTTTTCCTGGAACAATTGTAATGAAAATAAGCTTTATTACATCAAGTAAGAAACACATACAAAGATGCAAATAGTTTCAGTCATTTCCTTGTAGATCAGCTTACTGCAATTGTGGAACCAACATCTACACACTGTCTTGGGATGAAAATATTCAGGGAACTTGTTTACTTAGGTGGACTTCCCTTTCTTCTGTAATTTACAACTTGTTCATGTTTGTGCTTGTTTTTGGTTTTTGGAGACACCTGTTGTCACAGCTGGCCTGGAACTTCCTCTGTAATCCAGGATGGCCTTGTACTCATAGCCATTGGCTTGCTTCTGCTTCTTGACTACTGGCATAAAAAGCATACATCACCAATAAAAAAATAAAACTTTTTATTTTTAAAGACTGATTTTTTTTTTTGGTCTTTTCAAGACAGGGTCTCCCTGTAGCCCTGGCTGTCCTGGAGCTCACCTTGTAGACCAGGCTGGCCTTGAACTCACAAAGATCCGCCTGTCTCTGCCTCCCAAGTGTTAGGATTAAAGGCGTGCGCCACCACACCCGGCTAAAGACTGATTTTAAAGCACTGAAAGTGAGGCAAATGCTAACAGAACACAGCTTCTTTAAGCAGGATCTGCACTGAATAGTAATCTGGCCAGCTGCTAAGTCAAATGTGCCATTGGTATGCACTAAAGTCCTCAGAGTCCAATGAGTTTATGAAAAGGAAGAAATCAGTATGGATGATGCAAATGGTGAAAGAAGATTAAAGGGAGACAAGAGCCCTTGGGGGCAAAAAGTAGTTTCCTGTAAAGTAATTTCACATACATATAAAATTAAGGCCTCAACATAGGAATACCACTTCCCTCCTGTATTTTTAACATACAACATCTATTGTACATATTTTTCCTATGTAAATGAACACTGATTTGGGGCTGGAGGGATGGCCTAGTGGTTAAGAGCACTGACCGCTCTTGCAGAGGACCCGGGTTCAATCCCCAGCACCCACATGGCGGCTGAGAACCGTCTGTAACTCCAATTCCAGGAGAACTATAGTTCCAGGGGAATCCAGCCCCCTCTTCTGACCTCTGCAGCATTGCATGTCACGGGTGCACAGACCTACATGCAGACAGTGCATTCATACACATAAAAAATAAAAAAGAAAAAAGAAACATTGATTTATAAATATGTTTCAGAAATTCACATGTTTATGATCGGGTGCTGTAAACCTAGATAAAACATTGATTTTTGGCTTAACAAGATCTGTGGCCAGTTCTAAATTAACCCTTTCCTAAGAAGCTCTGCAGTGAGGTGAGTGCCCCAGATACAAAAGACACATTCTCCAGCAGCACAGAGCAGAACATGGCAGAAGAAGTTTAAATGAAGAGTGCCTTGACTGTGTGTGCTCTCCTTCAAAACCAAGAAGAGAGACACCATTCCGTAACTTGTGTCCTAGAGCCTGCATGTAAGGAGTAAATTACAGAAACATTAGGGTAGAAAACATTCTAAATTTATTTCTTTATAATACTTTCTCTTTTATCCTCACATTTCTCTCTCTCTCTCTCTCTCTCTCTCTCTCTCTCTCTCTCTCTCTCTCTCATCTTTTTGAGACAGGGTCTCTGTGGTGCCAGCTGGCCAGGAACTCACTATGTAAATCCAGGCTGGCCTTGAACTCACAGAGATCCACCTGCCTCTGCCTCCCAAGTGCTGGGATAAACGTGTGTACCAACACACCCAATTTATCCTAATTTTCTTGCTGAAAATTTATCTAAAAGGAATACAATGGGCAATATGCATATGACAATAAGAAGATTTTTTACCAACAGGGCTCCTTACTGAAAATTGATAAAAATGTGGAAAGCTACATGCATAAAATATCTGATCAACAAATATTTTCATTGAGGTACAAAGAACCAGTAATGTAAACATCACTGTGAATTGAGTGTGAAATACAAATGCCAACAGATAAAATAATCCAGCTTCAGAATCTCCACCTGTAAAACTGAGTAATTAGCAAACAAATATCAAAGGTTTATTTCTCCACAGGAAGGAAAAGCAGTGATAAGAGATTCTGCATGAAATGTCATGATTTGTGTCCTTCATTCTGTAAATTACCAGAAGAAACTGTACTCCTAGTAAATTAAAAGTGATCAAGTCTGAGTCTGGGCTGTGGTTAAAAGCACTTCAAGCAAGGGAATCACCTCCCAGGAGACTAATGGTTACAGGTGTCAACAAACCCAGCAGTAAAACTTTCAGTCCTGGGGTGGTGGAATTAAAATTTAAGCCTTTGTTAAAATAACAAACTATAAAATTGTTGCATTTTTGGAGGCCGTCCATTTTAACACATTGGTGAGTATACATAATATCAGAAAAGTTTGATAACCATTGATTTAAATGTTCCCCACCCGCCTTGTTTATTATTTATCCTTGTTGTTTTCGAACAGTTATCTGCTGAATGATTATAAAGAAGAGATTCTTGCCACTGAGAAGACCTTCACTGTATGATTGTACCAAATTTACATAATCTATTCATAGAATGAGAGACATTAAGACTGTGCATTTGTGTTTCAAAGAAAGTAGAAGAAACTTTCAAAGAAAGTTTACTTTTAAATCTCTGGCTTATCACATACTTCTCTTAGAGGATAAATTTGTCAATCTTGAGGCTCTGGTTGGAATTAAGACTCTCACATTCTGGAAATTTCATGGGCAATATTTAAGGAGCTTATAAGGCACTTTTTAGTCTAGAGACTACCTTGGGACATTTTTTCCAGTATGTAAGTTTTAAAGTGACAATTCATGAAGTATTATGTTACTTTAATAGTCCATTTCAAAAATAAACTTAGAGAACAAAATATCACATTGTACATTCTAAACACATAGTTTTGTTCTTTGTAAGAAATTAATATTAAGGAGCTGTAAAGATAGCTCAGAAGTTAACAGCACTGGCTGCTCTTGCAGAGGACTAGAGTTTGATTCCCAGCACCCAAATGACAGCTAACTACCATGTGTAACTCCAGTTCCAGGGGATCCAACAGACTCTTTTGAGCTCAGTGGGCATTGCATAAAAGATGTGCATTTACATATGTGCAGGCAATATACTCATACACATGAAATAACAAAACTTTTAAAATTAATGTTAAAAAGTGGAATCAAGGCCAGGTGTGGTGGTGCACACCTTTAGTCCTAGCACTTGGTTGGCAGAGGCAGGCAGATCTCTGTGAGTTCAAGGGCAGCCTGGTCTACTGACTGAGTTCCAGGACAGCCAGACCTACAGGGAGACCCTGTCTCTAAAACAAAACAAAGCAAACCAGTGGAATCTATCCTAAAATATTGCATTTTAATTTATGGATGTTTGGATCCATCTCTCACAAATGTAATTGATAATATTTGATAATTTGTCTTCAAATGAAAAAAACATGCAAAAAAAAGCATGCAGGGGTGTTTTCCTCAGGACCACCTGCCTCCTGAGTGTATTTCAAGATAACAACATCACCCCCAGGACCCCAGGTGATTACAGCTTAATGCACAAGACACCAAGTACTGTAGCATGTTTGTATTCCTATGCTGCATGGTCCATGATGAGTTGTTACAAAGTGCCTGGATTTCTAACACAGTAGTGTGCTCAATAGACATGCAGAAAACACAATAGGGAATTCTACTAATAACTCTCCAATTGGAATATTCTTTCTGAACTCTGATATTTACAGAGCTTCTTCAGTTTGCATAATAAGTGTTCTATTTCTCGGCCAAAACTCCAGGATGGAAATCTCACTTTATTTTTGGAATGACAATATTATATGCTATAAAGCTTCTGAATTTATCATGGGGAAAAAATGAAAGAAGCATAACACCTCCCAAAAGGAGACAGAGGCAGGTGGATTTGTATGAGTTCAAAGCCAAACTAGTACTACATAGTGAGTTCCAAGCCAGCTTGGGATAGAGGTAGACCCTGTGTCAAAAAGGCAAAAATGCAAAAAAGCAAATTGATAAACATACCAAGAAAGAAATAAAAGAAACAGTACCATTTAAAATTGCATTTAAAAATAAAATTATTATGTAAGAAAATCAAACCAAGGAAGTGAAAATCTGGTGTGATGAAATGCTTAAGACACTCAAAAAATGTTTAAATGGATACTAAAAGATAGAAACACTTTGATTAGTAACATAATCTTGTACAAAAATTCTATATATAATAAAAAAGTTTAGAAATAAGAAAGACTTCTCACACATGAACTCATAGGATTAATATTGTAGAGATGGCCATTCTACCAAAAGGAATCTACAAATTTAATGAAACAGGCAAGAAACTCCCAACACAATTATTGACAGAATAGAAATACAGAGTCCTACAGTCCTTGCTATAGGGTAAGCAGAAACAATGTTTAAATCCCAGGTGAATTTCACAGACCTGCCTGTGTTCAGAGCCCCCAACTTTGACTGCAGAGACACCAGTGCCACTTTGATCACAACACCAGCAGTCTCTCTCAGGGCCTCTGGTTTCCTCAGCACTCCCCTTCCACCTCCTGGTACCTTCAGGAACCACACCTCTTCTGCTCTGGAACAGCCTCTCCACGTGGTTCTGTCTCTAGGGTGAACTTGTACATCTGTCCAGCGCTGGTCTGGTTCTGCCTGCCTCTAATTCTGCAGAACACTGCTTTGGATGTGGAGGGCTCCCCAGGTCTCTGTGGACTCAGGGACCCTCCAGACTTTGGCACCTCTCCACTTCTGCTTCAGCCCTGCTCTCTCCTCCCAGGCTTTAACAGGAAGTGGATGTTTCTGGGTGTGTCACAGGAAGCTCAAGGCTGAAAATGAGGCAGACAGCAGGAGAGAGCAGCCTTTCCATTTGCTAACTAAAACAAGTGGGTCTTCCAGAAATCTAAATTTGATGTGCTTGTAGGTAAAGCATAGAAAATTCTAATTTAAATCTTACTGGAAAGAAAGATGCAGGAATTTTAGGAAACCATTAAAATGCCATACCTGCAAATGATGGACTTAGAAAAAAGAGAAAAAAGGAATGGATAATATTTTAAATTCAATCACAGAAGAATGTTTCCCAAAGCTACAGAAAAATTAGGCTTCCACAGAACATCAAATACAGAGGTTCAGAAAAGAAACTCTCCATGACATATCACAGTTAACACACTAAAGACTCAGACTACACAATGGTATTGAAAGTTCTAAGAGAGAAGGGCTAAGTCCCCTACAATGGCAGACCAATCACAATAACAGATTGATTGTTCAATGGTCATTTTTTTAAAAAAATATTCACTATTTTTCTTTATTATATTTGATTTTATGCAAACTTTTACACTCAGAAGGCCTTGGAATGATTTTTTTTTTTCAGAACTGCCAACACTGAGTTTCTCAGAACATGAGGCTCCCATGGAGTTCATTAGAGAAGGGGAACAAAATTTTCTCATATAGAGCAGAATTTCTGAGGGCTTCATACAGAGGCTTGATGCTGCAGCATCAGCCTGCTCAATGGGAAAAAACACATGTGTGGCACTGTAAACATAACATGGATGGAGTGATCATAGATCATCTTCTGTTAAATTCCTGGGCTAATGTTCTTTCTTACTATAGGCTAAAAATAGATTCTTTTATTTACAGACAACTACATCAGCCACCACTCATCAAAGAAGATGCTTTTGCAAAAGATGGATTGTACTACATAGTTCAACAACTGTGCATACACAGAGAATAACTGTCTGTGAGATGCCAAACCTTAAGTACCAAATTTATAGTGGAAGTTTTATACTTTTGCCTCACAGAACTTGATGGAATGAGGAGTAGAAAGAATAATGATTCATTTCTCAACTCTCATCAGGGTAATCTCCTCATCCAACAGATAAAGAAAAACACAGAAGGCCACAATGTCTGAAGTTAGAGAATAAGAGATGACAGAGTGTGTCACTGGACAGGACTCCCACATTAAATCTCCCTCACCCAGACTTCAGGGATCATGACAGAAGAGGGGGCAGAAAGACTGTAAGAATCTGGGGTGGTGCTTGACCATAAAGAATGGTGACAGCAAGGCACAAACTCCATGCCAATCCAAGCAGATAAAACCCAGAAGAGATCTGAGGACAGGAGGCCCCAACTTTTGCTGAGGGACTGTCAGCAACTGATCACTGCTGGATGAGGGATAGCTGGTCTTCTTCAAGAGAGTAATGCTAGACAGGATTAATAGGCATCAACAGTCATATGGATACATGACTTGCCTTGAAAATCCTTAACATATAGTGTTGGAACAGGCATGGGAGGTCTAAATGTGATTAAGATGAATTGTATGAAATTCAGAAAATTTCAATTAATTTTTAATTTCATTAAAAATGTTCATTGAAAAAATGAAATCAAAATCTCAGGGTCAAGAAGCATTAGAGAGAGGAATGATTCTGAATGAGATCTATCCTCCTAACCATGCCTGTGTAAACTATATCCTATCTGTGATCAATAATGAAGACACAAAGATACTTACAAAATAAGCATATGAGCAGCATGAGAAAGGATGCTTGCCAAATAAGCCTAGACTGACTTCTCATGCACACAGAGATTTGCAACTTCCCAAACTCAGAGAACTTTTAGAAATGTACAATGTCTTGGGCAATCTTATGTATTATGCAAGATCAAGGTTTTGCAATCTCTCTTCTGACAAAACTGGAATGTAGACATCAACAGTAGGTAGAAAATAGAGGAATCTACTAATGCCATGTGAAAGACACACATATTTAAACACATTCCTATTCAAAGGTGGGAAGACAATACAGAATTTCATGCTCTTTAAATATATTATAGGCTTCTACACATACTACTATGTCATTTTGGCAGAAATGCATAAATACTCCCAAAGCAAAGAAAAATCACAAGCAATCAAAAGGGCATAAAATTTTTCAAGCTGAAACAAAAATGCAATATTTACACATTTCACAAAATATTATATTTCATCCCGTAAATCTCTAACATTTGCAAGAAATATGACATGAGATAATCAATAATTAAATAAATGATTAAATAAAGTGATATTGAAGTACTAGTAAGCCTCCCGTAGTTCACATAGGATAAAATATAGTCATTTGACATTTACTACAGGTCACATAGTGAAGACACTGTTATACTATCTACTGAAACAGACCACGGCACAAATATTTTCAGGTCTTCATCCTTCTTTACTTAGGAACTCTCAGCTGGGCCCCTCTTTCATCCATTCAAACCTACCTGGTTGGCTACAGTCTCCACTCTCTTCACATTCCAGGACTCTTTGCTTAACTCCAGGTAGGAGATCAAGACAGGCTTACACCTAGCAAGACCTGTGTATGAGAAAGAGTGCTGTGACTCTTGCTGGATTGCTTAGGAAGTAATAGGTTTCTAACGGTAACCTGCCGAATGATAATACGTAGGTCAGAGATAATTCACTGAATAATTTCCCAATTTTTGTTTTCTCATATAATAATTAAAATATATAGGAATCTCCATTTTATATACTGAGTTCTATCATTGATTGTAAATGCAGCTACAGAAATGGCACTTTATGATTCTGGCTACAGTATCATGTATTAAGGGATGACTGAAATTTACACACAAACTACTGATGATGGATAATTCCTCTAACAGGCGGAAATTGAAAGAAATGATAAAGTGTGAAAATGCTCTTCTCAATGTCCAGATATTCCCAATACACTGATTTTTAATAAATTTAAGACTTACTCAGAAAAACTAACATATGAACAAAGTAGACTGTTCTCTGTCAAAGGAAGCAGAACAGCATTAAAAAAAATTCTGCAAGAAAAAAATCTCCTTACCTATACACACAAGATTGCTGTAATTTTCCAACATCGTCTCCCTGTACAAAGCCCTCTGAGAAGAGTCTAGACACTTCCACTCCTCCTGGGAGAAGTCAATGGATACATCCTTAAAGGTAATTGGATCCTAAAATGAAAAATGATCATTTGACCAAGTATTAGGCACTTTTCTGTTGCTGTGATAAAATCACCATGACTCAAGGGAACATATAAATGGAAGAGTTTATTTGAGCTTATGATTGATGGTTCCATTGAATTAAGAGTCCAGTGTGGCAGGGAGGCATGGTGGCCAGGGCTGGAGCAGAAAGCAGAGGTTCACATCTCCAATGAGCACAGGAAGTTAAGAGAGAGACTGGAGACTAGCAAGGCTTGTTAAACTCACTAAGACCACCCCAGTGACATACTTCCTCCAGAATGGCCACACCCTCTAAGAGCTCCCAAAACACCACCACCAACTGGAGGCAAACTGTCTGAATACTTAAAGCCTGTGGGGGACACTCTCACTCAAACCACCACAACCATATAACATGAACAGGGTACTACATAAGTGAAAAACACAAAATTAGTAAAGATGTTATGATGACTAGAAGAACAATCAGAATTGTTCAAAGCATATGACTTTTTTCCTGGTATATTTGTAATGAAAATAAACTTTATTACATCAAGTAAGAAACACATACAAAGATACAGACAGTTTCAGCCATTTCCTTCCAGATCAGCTTACTGCAATTGTAGAACCAACATCTACACACTGTCTCAGGATGGAAATATTCAGGGAATTTGTTTACTTAGGTACACAGCTCTTTCCTCTGTATTTTACAACTTGTTCATTTTTGTTGTTGTTTTGTTTTTTGGAGACACTTGTTGTCAGAGCTGGCCTGGAACTTGCTCTGTAATCCAAGTTGGCCTTGTACTCACAGCTATTGCTTCTGCTTGCTTCTGCTTCTTGCCTACTGGCATTAAAAGCATGTATCACCAAGCCTTGCAACTTTTTCATTTTTAAAGACTGATTTCAAAGCACTCAGAGTCAAGCACATGCTAGGAGAAAACAGATTATTTGAGCAGGATCTACACTGAATAGCAAGATGGCCAGCTACTAAGTCAAATGTGCCATTGGTATGCACTGAAGTCCTCAGAGTCCAATGAGTTTAGGAAAAGGAAGAAATCAGTATGGATGATGCAAATGGCAAAAGAAGACTAATAGGAGACAAGAGTCCTTGGGGGCAAACAATAGTTTCCTACAATTTGCCATGCATATAAAATTAAGGCCTCACCATAGGAATACCATTTCCCTCCTGTATTTTTTTTTTTTTTTGGTCTTTTTGAGTCAGGGTCTCCCTGTAGCCCCGGCTGTCCTGGGGCCTCCCAAGTGCTATCCCTCCTGTATTTTTAACCTACAAGATCTATTGTACATATTTTTCCTATGTAAAGTAACACTGATTTATAAATTTGTTTCAGAAATTCACATGTTTATGATCAGGTGCTGTAAACCTAGATAAAACACTGATTTTTGGCTTGCCAAGATCTGTGGCCAGTTCTAAATTAACACTTTCCTAACAAGCTCTGCAGTGAAGTCAGTGCCCCAGGTATAAAAGACACATTCTCCAGCAGCACAGAGCAGAAGTAAATCCTAGAGCCTGCATGTAAGGAGTAAATTACAGAAACATTAGGGTAGAATGTGTCTTTTATAAATAATTGTCTATTATAAATAATTTTTATAATACTTTCTCTTTTTATCCTCATGTTCTCTCTCTCTCTCTCTCTCTCTCTCTCTCTCTCTCTCTCCCTCTCTCTGTCTGTCTCCCTCATCTTTTTCTGACAGGGTCTCCCTGTAGTGCCAGCTAGCCTGGAGCTCACTATGTAAATCCAGGCTGGCATTGAACACACCTGCCTCTGCCTCCCAAGTGCTGGGATAAACGTGTGTACCAACACACCCAATTTATCCTAATTTTCTTGCTGAAAATTTATCTAAAAGGAATACACTGGGCAGTATGTACACGACAATAAGAAGATTTTGCTGACAGGGCTCCTTACTGAAAATTGATTAAAAAAAAAAAGTGGAAAACTACATGCATAAAATATCTGATCAACAAATATTTTTATTGAGGTACAAAGAACCAGTAATGTAAACATCACCATGAATTGAGTGTGAAATACAAATGCCAACAGATAAAATAATCCAGCTTCAGAATCTCCACCTGTAAAACTGAGTAATTAGCAAACAAATATCAAAGGTTTACTTCTCCACAGGAAGGAAAAGCAGTGATAAGAGATTCTGCATTAAATGTCATGATTTGTGTCCTTCATTCTGTAAATTACCAGAAGAAACTGTACTCCTAGTAAACTAAAAGTGATCAAGTCTGAGTCTGGGCTGTGGTTAAAAGCACTTCAAGCAAGGGAATCACCTCCCAGGAGACTAATGGTTACAGGTGTCAACAAACCCAGCAGTAAACCTTCAGGCCTGGAATGGTGGAATTAAAATTTAAGCCTTTGTTAAAATAACAAACTACAAATCTGTTGCGTGTTTGGAGGCTGTCCATTTTAACACATTTCTCATATTATGTAAACTCACCAAAGTTTGATAACCATTGATTTAAAGGTTCCCCACCCCAGTGGTTTTTTTTTTTTATCCTTGTTGTTTTCTAACAGTAATCTGGTGATTAATAATATGTAAAGAAGAGATGATTCTTGCCACTGAGAAGAGCTTCACCTTATGAATGTACCAAATTTACATGATCTACTCATAGAATGAGAAACATTAAGATTGTGTATTTGTGTGTCAAAGAAAGTAGAAGAGAAACTTTACATTTAAATCTCTGGCATATCAAGTACTTCACTGAGAGGATAAATGTGTCAATCCTGAGGCTCTGGTTGGAACCAAGACTCTCACATTTTGGAAATTTCATGGGCCATATTTAAGGAGCATATAAGATACTTTTTAGTCTAGAGATTACTTTAGTACATTTCTTCTGGTCTATAAGTTTTAACATGACAATTCATGTTAATTTAATAATCAATTTCCAAAATGAATTTAGAGAACAAAATGTCACATTGTACCTTCTAAACACATAGTTTTGTTCTTTGTAAGAAAATAATATTAAGGGGCTGGAAAGATGGCTCAGAAGTTAACAGCATTGGCTGCTCTTGCAGAGGACTGGAGTTTGATTCCCAGCACCCAAATGACAGCTAACTACCATGTGTAACTCCAGTTCCAGGGCATCCAACAGACTCTTCTGAGCTCAGTGGGCATTGTATAAAACATGTGCATTTACCTATGTGCAGGTAATATACTCATACACATGAAATAAAATAACAAAACATTTTTAATTAATGTTAAAAAATGGAATCTAGGCTGGGCATGGCGGTGCACGCCTTTAATCCTAGCACTTGGGAGGCAGAGGCAGGTGGATCTCTGTGAGTTCAAGGGCAGCTTGGTCTACAGACTGAGTTCCAGGACAGCCAGACCTACAGGGAGACCCTGTCTCAAAAACAAAACAAAACAAAACAAAACAAAAAAGTGGAATTTATCCTCCAATATTGCATTTTAATTTATGGATGTCTGGCTCCATCCCTCACAACCGTAATTTATAATATTTGATAATTTGTCTTCAAACAAAAAAAAAAAGTGTGCAGAGGTGTTTTCCTCAGGACCACCTGCCTCTTGAGTGTATTTCAAGATAACACCATCACCCCCAGGACCCCAGGTGATTACAGCCTAATGCACAAGACACCAAGTACTGTAGAATGTTTATATCCTTATGCTGTGTGGTACATGATGAGTTGTTACAAAGTGCCTGGA
Source organism: Rhizomys pruinosus (assembly GCA_009823505.1). Lineage (NCBI taxonomy): Eukaryota > Metazoa > Chordata > Mammalia > Rodentia > Spalacidae > Rhizomys > Rhizomys pruinosus. The sequence continues at coordinate 532,435 of VZQC01003239.1, read as the reverse complement.
TTTCTAACACAGTAGTGTGCTTGATAGACATGCAGAAAACACAATAGGGAATTCTACTAATTACTCTCCAATTGTAATATTCTTTCTGAACACTGGTATTTATAGAGCTTCTTCAGTTTGCATAATAAGTGTTGAACTTCTCTGCAAAAACTCCAGGTGGAAATTGCACTTTATTATTGGGAAGAAAATATTACATGCTACAAAGCTTCTGAATTTATCATGGGAAATGAAAGAAGCATAACACCTCCCAAAAGGAGACAGAGGCAGGTGGATTTCTATGAATTCAAAGCCAGCCTAGTCTACATAGTGAGTTCCAAGCCAGCTGGGGATAGAGGTAGACCCTGTGTCAAAAAGGCAAAAATGCAAATTGATAAACATACCAAGAAAGAAATCAAAGAAACAATACAATTTAAAATTGCATTTAAGGGGCTGGAGAGATAGCCTAGCGGTTAAGAGCGCCGACCGCTCTTACAGAGGACGCCGGTTCGATCCCCAGCACCCACATGGCGGCTAAGAACCGTCTGAAACTCCAATTCCAGGAGAACTCCAGTTCCAGGGGAATCCGATACCCTCTTCTGACCTCCGCGGCGTTGCACGACACGGGTGCCACCAAACTTGCATGCAGACAGTACATTCATACACATACAGAAATAATAAAATTACATAAAAAAATAATTAAAAAAAATAAAATTGCTTTTAAAAATAAAATTATTATTTAAGAAAATCAAACCAAGGAAGTAAAAATCTAGTGTAATGAAATGCTTAAGACACTCAAAATATTTTTAAATGGACACTAAAAGATAGAAAGACTTCTCACACTCATGAATTTGTAGGATTAATATTGTAGAGATGGCCATCCTACCAAAAGAAATCTACAAATTAATGAAAGAGGCATGAAACACCCAACACAATTATTGGTTTCCTCAGCACTCCCCTTCCACATCCTGGTACCTACAGGGACCACACCTCTTTGCTCTGGAACAGCCTCTCCACGTGGTTCTGTCTCTGGGGTGAACTTGTACATCTATCCAGTGCTGGTCTGGTTCTGCCAGCCTCCAATTCTGAAGAACCCTGCTTTGGATGTGGAGGGCTCCCCAGGTCTCTGTGGACTCAGGGACCCTCCAGACTTTGGCACCTCTCCACTTCTGCTTCAGCCCTGCTCTCTCCTCCCAGGCTTTAACAGGAAATGGATGTTTCTGGGTGTGTCACAGGAAGCCCAAGGCTGAAAATGAGGCAGACACCAGGAGAGGGCAGCCTTTCCATTTGCTAACTAAAACAAGTGGGTCTTCCAGAAATCAAAGTTAGATGTGCTTGTAGGTAAAGCATAGAAAATTCCAATTTAAAACTTAGTGGAAAGAAATATGCAGGAATTTTAGGAAACCATTAAAATGCCATACCTGCAAATGATGGACTTAGAAAAAAGAGAAAAAAGGAATGGATAATATTTTAAATTCAATCACAGAAGAATGTTTCCCAAATCTACAGAAAAAGTTATGCATCCAAGAAGCCCACAGAACATCAAATACACAGGTTCAGAAAAGAAACTCTCCAAGACACATCAAAGTTAACACACTAAAGACATAGACTACATAATGGTATTGAAAGTTCTAAGAGAGAAGGGCTAAGTCCCGTACAATGCCAGACCAATCAAAATAACAGATTGATTGGTCAATGGTAATTTAAAAAAATTATTCACTATATTTCTTTTATTATAATTGATTTATGCAAACTTTTACAATCAGAAGGACTTGGAATGGTTTTTTTTTTTTTCAGAACTGCCAACACTGAGTCTTATACTTCACAAAAAAATTGATGGAGAAGTAAAAGCTTTTGATGACATAGACTAAACTAACTTATGGCCATGGAGACTGCTCTACAGAAGACACTGGAAAGATTACTAGGCACAAAATTAAAGGATAAGCACATCTAGATGTCACAGGAGAAAAATAATGCCAAAACTCTTCATCTAAGAGGCCAGAGAAAACAGCACAATATCAAAAATGGACAGGACTGTATATGCATTATCTATAATAATTCTGAATATCAATAGTCCCAATTCCTGGGCATCAAAGGACACAGACTAGCAGATTAGATTAGGAAAGAGGATCCACTTTCTTGCTGCCTCAGAGAAACACATGTTGCTATCAAAGACAGACACTACCAAAGGATAAAGGAACTGAAAAGCTAAGCAATCATGGAACTAGGAAACAAACAAGCATGTCTACAAAAACAACAGGCAAAATATATTTGAAATGGAATTTTGCAGAAAAGATAAACAATAGTACACCCTCAATAAGGGACCAATTGATCAGGAGGATACTACAATTCTAAATATGTACAGACCAAAGATGGATTCTCTCAATTCTATAAAAGAAATACAACTAGATGAAAAAACACACAGATTCTCTCCAACTCATTAATAGTTGGAAATTTTAATACTCTATCTCCAAAAGACAGAAACTGAACAGAGAAACATTGGAGTTGGATAAAACAAGAAATCAAATTCAACATCCCCCATTGAACCTCCTTACAAAAGACATTGATTGATCCCACCCAGGCATTCTGCTGGGAAAGGATAGAGCAGTGAACATTGTCAGAGACAGCAGATATGCCATGGCCACCCTTCATGTACACACAATGATTCCTACCTATAAGGAAAGAGGATTCTTAATTGCAAATGGAAAAAGAAAACTATCAAAACAAAGAAGAAATTGCAGCTCTCAGGGATATCTGGCTCCCCAAAGATGTGGCCACCAAAAGTCTGACACTCCCAAGGCAAAGGAAATTAACTGGTGGACCAATTAAATAGAGCCCCAGAGCTGCTGAACTACCTGTGGAGACACTCATCAATTTTCCCAGAACCTTCCCTGATCTGTGTCCCCCATGAGCCAGCATAGTCTATGAAGGAAGAAAACAATGCCTGCACTCTGGGAACAAAAATGGACCCTGGGGTATAGTGCACTCTGCCAGACTCTAGGATCATAATTCACACACATTCTGGTGCCTCCTTGAGGACCAGCTTCACACAACCCACCTGTCTGTGACAAAACCAACTCACCTATATTCTTTAAAATACCAAACTGAACAGTTTTGGGAATTAACCACCCAGATCACCTCTTCTCTTCTCTCTTGTATTCAAGTCAACACTAAACAAGGGGCCAAGTGTACACTGGTTGTCTGTCTAAGAGGACTAAACCCTGGGGGAAAATGGGAATTTGACTTCATTCAAATAAGGGCCCCTCCTGTAGGGTAAAGACATCTGCTAGTATTTGTGGACACATTCTTCAAATGTGGGGAGACATTTGCTATAAAAAAAAAGAGCCAGCCTCACTGTGGTCAACAACCTCCTACATGAAATAATTTCTAGGTTTGGGTTGCCTCTGCCAATTGGCTTAGATAATGGACCTGCCTTCATATCACATGTAGCTCTAAAGGTCACTAAGTGGAAACTACACTGCATCTACTGGCCCCAAAGCTCTGGACTGGTTGAATATATAAATCATACTACTAAGTCCACAGTCTCTAACTTACTCTTAGAGAATGGTAAAAAGTGGCTCAACCCCCTACAACAGGTCCTCCTTAAGGTTAGATGTACTCCCTGTAACAAGATAGACTTCATCTTCTGTGAGATCATCTTCCACCAGCTGCCTTCCCTACTACCTAGATTAAGGGACTCTATTCTAGAAGGAATTACCAATCAGTTTCTACTTCCAGTTTCTCCAAGGGGTCCAGACTGTGGTGATTTTCTTTTTGGTCTTTTTGGGACAGGGTCTACATTTAGTCCCAGCAGGCCTGGAGCTTGCTTTGTAGACCAGCCCTGAAAGTTTTTGTTTTATTCTTTTGAGGCAAGATCTCAGTTAGCCCAGACTGGCTTCAAACTCTCTATGTAGGAAAGGATGTCCTTGAACTTCTGATCTTCCTGTCTCTACCTTCTGAGTGCTAGGATTACAGGCATGTAAAAAAAAAACCCTACCTCCAGGTTTTATTCTTCATTACAGAATAGAAGCTAGCCAGATATTCTATTGCAGAATACAGGAGGACACACTCTCAAAGGGTTAGACTGGAAGTAGACCAAAGAGATCACTATGCCAATCTATACTATGTCACTCTATAGTTTTGATAATCTTTTGTAAAGCTTCTTGAAAAGACAGCATTTACTAAGGCATAATTTCTATTTGGGTATATAAAATTTTGAGTCCCATTTGGCTTGACCCTTACTGAAGGGGATATTGTTACTATTCAAGGACTAGATAGTGATCTTGTAAAATATAGTTACAGAGAACACATAGTTTTGATCAGTAATTAGAAATCCTTCAGTTTCAATTCTTAGTTTTATGAACCAGTGATTATTTTTAATATTGGATGTTATGTGCATGAGTGCATTGGCTGCATGTGGAGAGTACACTCACTTCATTCAATGTTGTGGTCAGAAGAGGGTGAATCCCTGGGAACTGGAGAGAAGTACAGTTTTCATCAGCCATGCATGTTCTGGGTACCAAAGCCAGGTCTGCTGCAAGAGTAGCCAGTACTCTTTTTTTTTTTTTTTTTTTTAAGGCGTGCGCCACCACACCCGGCATTTATTTATTTCTGTATGTGTATCAATGTACTGTCTGCATGCAAATTTGTGCACCCGTGTTGTGCAATGCCGCGGAGGTCAGAAGAGAGTGTCGGATTGCCCTGGAACTGGAGTTCTCCTGAAATTGGAGTTTCAGATGGTTCTCGGTCGCCATGTGGGTCCTGGGGATCGAACCCGGGTCCTCTGTAAGAGCGATAGGTGCTCCTAACAGCTAGGCCATCTCTCCAGCCAGCCAGTACTCTTAATGGCTGAGCCATCTCTCCAAGCCCATAAACAGAACACAACTAAAAAAATATTTTGAGTGTTTGGCCTCCATGTATGTAATTCCACCTGCTTTGTGCAATACCTGTGGAAGTCAGAAGAGGGCATCAGATCCTTTGAACTAAAGTTAATGCACAGTTGCTAACTGCCATGTTGGTGCTAGGAACCAATCCTGGGTCCTATGCCAAAGCAGCTACAATAGACCTACACCATTAGAATTGTCTGAATAAATAAGAAGTGAAACTCTTCAATTTAGCTTTTACCAGTGGGTTTAAACTTGAAGGATGTAAAGATTAATCATGCTAATCCTAGGTGTCAACTTGACTGGGTTCGGGATTAACAAAAATGAGAAAGACATCTTCATATTGGATTATCTCAAGCTGGTTGACCCACCCTAAATGTGGGCATTACCTTCTGATGGCAGCCAGCATAAAAGGCCATGGCAGAAGGGAGCTTGTCCCATTTTTGCTGCTTGCCTTCTCTCTCACTGGTGAGTTCATCTTGCTGTAATCAACTCTTCAGATTCCAGTCTCTGTTGGACTGAAGATGAGCAGCTCTCCAGGAATCCACCAGGCCTTGAGCATTGGATTGGGACAACTGAGACATCCAGCCTTGAGGACTGAGTAATGACCTGGATTCTGAGCCTCTCCAGTGTGGTACAGCTATTATTGGACTACTGAGATTCTAACCCATGAGCAAATCCAATGAATCCAGATAGATAGATAGATAGAGAGATAGATAGATATATTCATTTTACTGATTCTGTTTCTTTAAAGAACCTTAACTAATAAAGATTGTGGTAGTAGGAGTGGTTCTAGAGAAACAGTATTGAAAGGATGCATTACTTTTATGGGCTTGGTAGTTTCTGCAGCAGATCTCCACCACAAGAAAGCCTACACTGCTAAAGGCTCTCCTGGTGGCATGGAGAGGAATGAAAATCCTTGGTGCAGACTATTTGAAGCAATTATGAAAACAGATGCAAATGAGTTCCCTAACTCACCTCTTGTGAGGAGCAAGGAACTTAGCAACTCTCTATATAAAACATTCGACAAATTGTGGGAAAATAAGAAAAATGATGATGTTGACTGGTTGCTCCTAGCATCCCTGGATAAAGTGATGGAGGAAAACAAGGAGCGCAGTGATAAAGTTAACCAGCTCCAGATTCACATCAACAGTTTAAAAGTTTCCAAGTGCACCCTGGAAGAGACTCTTCACTCCAGCAGCCAAAGAACTAAAGCTGCAGAAAATCAACCTGGAACCCTTATTATATGATTGGCTGATTTACAATGCAAATGTAATTCCCAGCCATGGAGAGTGTCTGCAATCACAGTGAGGGCACTAGTAGGGAAGGGTGGAATGCTGAAACTTGGGGTGGAGATGTTTGGCAGAACCACGTTGAGGATGAGGACTTTGAACACTCAGATTCTGAGGGATGTACTTCATCTGAGGACTTAATCTCCCCACCTTCAGCAGAGAAGGCATCCCCACACCCTTGCCTAAGGAAACTAATACCACCTTCACAAAGGGAGTTGATGTCCCCCAGTGCCCAACCTATAACCAGACCTCTAGACCTATAACCAGAGTCAAGGCTAAGCAGGCCCCTAGATGTGAGAGAGAAAATATGGTCCAGGAGGTGGTGCACTACACCACTACAGAACTTAGTGAGTTTGCTAATTCATTCAGGCAGAATTCTAATGAATGCATGTGGGAATGGATTTTAAACATGTGGGATAATGGTGGAAATAGTATAAAAATTGGATCAGACTGAGTTTATCCATTTGGGACAACTAAGTGTAGATTCTGGGTTTAAGACAGATGCTCAAGTGGTTAAAAAGGGTGTTAAAAGATTATTTGATTGGTTGGCTGAGGTATGTATTAAAAGATGGTCTTCTGACATAATTAGAGATGTCTGATAGTCCTTCGCTTAGTATTGATGAAGGGATTCAAAGAAAAAAAACCCAAGAATAAAGCTAGATTCCTGGTAGATCCCAACATACCCTCCTCTGGTTCTGAGCTGCAAGCTCCTCTTAAAAGGCTCATTTCCCCACCTCTCCTCCAAATCCACTCCATTACACTCCCCTACTCCTGAGATTTCTAGGCCAGCCCCCTTTGGATCCCATGTTTTGGCCACTTCTCTCTGATTCTCTATGAGTTTCTAAGGCCCACCCTTATTCAGGTTCCACAACACAGCTTTCTATGTGGTTTCTGTGTCTCTAGTGAGTTTTTCCATCCCCTGGATAGACATATTTACCTGTCCACATGCCTTGATCCTCCTTTACACTGCTATAGAGGTCCCTCAGACTATCCTGAGACATGGGGTTCCCTCTAGGCTGGACATTGTGCAGCCCTCCTCAAATTCTGCACCACACAGCTCCATTTGGTCACTTCTACTTTGGTGAGCTTCCTAGTCACAATAAAACCCAGAAGTCTAGCTGGCCTTGGACTCATTCCAAAGTCTTCTTTGGCCCTACCCACTAGCAGACTGCCTCCTTCCTCCTACTTTCCTCTCTGACATCACTCACATTACATCCTTCCTCTAAATGTTGAGTTTCCTCAGTTCCCATTACCCATCATTGCCCTAAACACTGCCTTCTGTCTCACTGCAATCACTCCTATGACCCTTATGGGGGTCCCACCACACTGACACCCCACCTCTTCCACTCACCTCTAACTCCTATAAGAAGGACACCCTTCTGTCAGCCCAGCCCTGAACACCCTCTACTAGGGCATTTTACATGGTTGATGTCTTATCAATTACAACTGGACCTAAGGACATCATATTCATCTATGTTAATGTGAGAATGTAAATAAAACCAGAAAATGATCTGTGCCTTTGTATGCCAGTGCTGGGTAGTTCATACATTGAGACCTTAGAAAATACCCAGATTACTAACTCTATACTGTGATCAATACAAAGACAGAATACATAATAGGGGATTTTCCAGATGATTTTCCACCTGTAATATTCTGTGAAATCATTGATAATATTTACAGAGTTTTTTGCTTTTCATGATTAATGTTCTACTTCCAAATAAACAACTCAGACCAAAATTCACCAAGACTGATCTGGCTATAGCTGCTGCTGAGTGCCAGTTTTGCCAACTGCAGAGACCAACACTGAGCCCCCGACATGGCATATTCCCTGGGGTAACCAGCAGCAACCTAGTGGCAGGTTGACTACATTGGACCACTTCCATCATGGAGGGGACAGCACTTTGTCCTTACAGGAATAGACACTTATAGTGGTTATGGATTTGTCTTTCTTGCACATAGTTCTTCTGCCAAAATTACCAGCCAGGGACTTACTGAATGCCTTATCTACCATCACAGTATTCCTCATAGCATCGCTTCTGACCAGGAAACTCACTTCACAGCCAAAGAAGTGCCACAGAGGGCCCATGGGCATGGAATCCACTAGTCTTACTATGTTCCCCACCACCCTGAAGCAGCTGGATTGACAGAATTATGGAATGGCCTTTGAAGACAAGATTATAGCACCAATTAGGTAACAATATCCTGGAGGGCTAGGGCAAGGTTCTCCACCAGGCAGTATATGCTTTGAATCAGCATCTAATATATGGTACAGTTTCTCCTATAGCCAGATTTCACAGGTCCAGCAATCACAGGGTGGAGGTTCGAAGGATTCCACTAGTCACCCACTGGGAAAATATTTGCTTTCTGTACGAATGACCTTGTGATCTGCTGGCCTAGAAATTTTGGTTCCAAAGGGGAAGTGCATTTGCCAGGAGACACAGCAAACATCCCATTGAACTGGAAGCTAAGACTACTTCCGCCTGGCCACTTTGGGCTTCTATTGCCTTTAAACCAACAGGCTAAGAATGGAAAAACAATATTAGGAGAAGTGATTGATCCAGACTACCAGGGGGAATTTGGACGTTTTCTCCACAATGGAGCCAAGAAAGATTACATCTGGAAGGCAGGAGATTCTGTAGGGCACTATTTGGTGCTACCATGTCCTGTGATTAAGGTTAATGGGAAGGCAACAACCCAAACAATATAGGACAACAAATGGCCCAGAAACTTCAGAGATGAAGGCATGGGTCACTCCTCCAGGAAAAGAACCAAGAACTGCAGAGGTGCTTGCTGATTGGGGAGGAAATACAGAATGGGTAGTAGAGGAAGGTAGTCATAAATATCAGCTGAGGCCACAGGACCAGTTGCATAAACATGGATTGTAATAGATATGAACTTTTGTCCTATTTGGTTAAGAATATGATTGTGCATATATACACATATATTAAGCAGATATTTGTCTCATTCCCTTTGAATGTGCAACTGAGATAACTGCTAAGTGCAGTCATATTCAGATTACTAAATACTAAAGGACTAAGTATTCCTCAAAGACCTTACCACCTACTCTTAGATACATAATGCACTGTGATTGCACATGAGATACTTATATCATGTTTGGTGGAATTATGACCTTGCCATTGTTTTCATTTGACATTTAAAAATAACATAAGGAGAGGCAATTGGGTGTCAAGTTGACAAGGGGTGGCCTTGTGATGGTTAATCCTGTTAATCCTGAGTGTCAACTTGACTGGATTTGGGATTAACAAAAATGAGAAAGAGATCCTCATATTGGATTATCTCAAACTGGATGACCCACCCTAAATGTGGGCATTACCTTCTGATGGCAGCCAGCATAAAAGGCCATGGCTGAAGGGAACTTGTCCCTTTTTGCTGCTTGCCTTCTCTCTCACTGGTGAGTTTGTTTTGCTGCTGTGATCAACTCATCAGATACCATCTTAGACTAAAATCTGGCCACTCTCCAGGAATCCCTCAGGCCAGATTGGAACTACTGAGACATCCAGCCTTGTGGACTGAGCAGTTACCTGGATTCTCAGCCTCTCCACTGTGGTGCAGCTACCTTAGACTAGTCAGACTCTACCCCGGAAGCAAATCTAGTACACACACACACACACACACACACACACACACAAAAAAAAACAAAATCAAGGGTATGCATGGGAGTGTTGCCTTTCATCACTCTGATATGTTCATTGTCAAGAACACATTCATTCATTATCTTTTTGGGTAGAATATCAAATTAAGAGCACTCGCTGCTCTTCTAGAGGTCCTGGGTTTTGTTCCCAGTGCCCACATGACTAACAACAGTCCGTATGTCCAGTTGGAAGGGATCTGATGCTCTCGATAACCTCTGTAGGCATTGCAAACTTGTGGTGTACTTACATACAAAAGTTCATACATAAAAATAATGACTTTTTATATAGTATTTTTATTATTTTGGGAACTGGAATGCTGGCTTAGTGTTTTGCAGTACATACTGCTCTCGGGGAGGATACAACATTGTTTCCAGGCACCCATGTTGCACAGCTCACAACTGAGTATAACCCCAAATCTAGGGAACTGACATTTTCTTTTGGCCTCTACCCCCACCTGAATTTACATGCATACCCTGGACTCCATGTTTATATTCTACATATACATAATTTAAAAAACAGGGCTGGGTGTGATGGTGCACGACTTTAATGCCACCACTAGGGAGACAGAGGCAGATATACATTTGTGACACTGAGGCCAGCCTTATCTACATAGTAAGTTCCAGACAAGCTGGGGCTAGAGGGAGGCTCTGTCTGAACCTTCACCCCAACAAAAAATTTCAAAAATTAAAAAAAATGGGGGGCTAGACATGGCTCAGTATTTAAGAGCACTGACTGCTCTTCCAGAGGACCTAAGTTTGATTCCTAGCACCTACGTGGAAGTTAACAACCTCTTCCTGCTTTATTAGAAAATATAAACTGCCAGTTGTGGGGGCACATGCCTTTAATCCCAGCACTCAGGAGGCAGAGGTGGGCCTATCTCTGGACATTCAAGGCCAGCCGGAATAATGAGTTTCATTCAGGCCATCTGGGGCCAAAGAGAGATCCTATATTAAAAAAAAAATAAAGAAAGAAAGAAAGTCAATTTTTTAATTAAAAACTAAAGGTGTTTGGAGGAAAAGATGGTTGTAGAATGACTCATGTGTTGGGCATCCAGCCTTGGGGCCCAGGGTACACCAGCTCCCTACAGACTGAATGCATGGACCATGTGAAGAACCTTATCACATGGAAGGAATATTTTCCTGACCTTAGGTGTTTCTACACTGATCTCAAAATCCTCTGGTACTACTAAAATTGGAGGCCTTGTCCCACAGTAGAAGTCTTCATGTTCTACCAGTGTCAAAGAGCTCTGTGGTCTACACAGGGAGTTCCAGACTAGCTGGGGGTATAGAGAGACCCTGTCTCATAAAAAATAAAAAAATAAGAAAATAAAAATAAGTTAAAATAAAAAACAGTGAAAAGGCCAGGTGTGGTAGCATGAGCCTTTAATACTGGCACTCAGGGGGCAGAGGCAGGCAGATCTCTTTGAATTCAAGGCCAGCCTGTTCTACATACTGAGCTCCAGGACAACTGAGGCTGCAGGAAGACCCTGGTTCAAAAAGACACAAAGTAAATAAATACATAATTTTAAAAATTAAAAAAGAGAAAATAAGAAATATTAATCTATTAGTTCTTAACACCTTGACTTTCTTCTTATTGGTGTCTTTTATAGAAGAAAAATTCAACAAGTTTATATATTTTTTAAACTATTGTGTGTGCATGTGTGTGTGTTTCTGATGGAGAGGAGCACATGCCCCAGGGCACTTATGGAGGTCAGAGGACAATTTGTGGTGTTGGGTTGCCCCATCTACCTTTATGTGAGCTCCATGGATTGAACTCAGGTCACAAGGTTTACAGAAAAACCCCCTTTACCTAATGAGGGCCTTTGTGGGCCTTTGTGAGGCTTTCTCTACACTTTCTTAAAATACTGTGTTTCTATATTTAAACTATACATTAAATTTTTTTTCTAACTGGAAACATCTAACAAACAAATCAGAGAAAAATTGTACCTATTTCAACAGTTTTTGCTAAATTTAATCTAAGAGTTGACATACACAACATTCTGATTAAATAAAATCAGAATTTCTCTAAAAAATGATTCAAGGAGAATTTTTGTAAAATAATGGCATAATTAGGTCAATATTTTGCTCATATGAAGTCTAGAAAACCAGTAAACTATCAGAAATCTAACTATTAATGTTTACATATAGTAATTTAAAAAAGAATTCCTGTCTTTAATCCTAGCACTTGGGAGGCAGAGGCAGGTGGATCTTTGAGTTCAAGGCCACCCTGGTCTACAGAGCAGGTTCCAGGCCAGCTGGGACTACAGGGAGACCCTGTCTCAAAAAGACAAAAAATAAAACAAACAAAAAAACCACAGCCAACCAATCAAACAGAACTCATAACAAAAAACACAAACAAAAAACCACAACAGAACTTTCACTCCCTTGCTTGGAGAAGTGGACACAGAAAGGTGGACATGACCACATGACCAGGCTCCACTTGAGGAGTGGCAGTCTATCTCAGGAGCTGAGCTGGGGAAGTGAATCCTTCTCATTCTAACATCCCTACCACGCAGTGTAAACTCCTGGTTTAGATTCACTAACAGGTCCGGATATTTGAACCTCAACTCACACGGTCCAAAAGGCTCAATGTGAAACCCATTTGGTTGGATGTAGTTATTCACCTGGTAAAAAGTGGACATGGTCTTTAAGCAAGAAGCCAGAGAAGATGGGGGAAAGGGAAGCAGAGACAGGGGCCCAGCTGACGTCCTGACATCCGTAACACTGCCAGAGAAAGCAGGGTCATCCGTATGGCAGGGTCTGAGGGGGTCCTGACATCCTGACACGGGGTGCTGCTGACAGCAGGGTGAGCGAACTGCATGTGCAGCTGCGTGTGAGCCTCACTGCTCAGTGTCTGGGGGAGGGCTTGGGGCAGGCACAGTGCTGTGCTGTGGTTCTGGTAGAGAAGAGTGTGTATGTCGGGAGGGGGATGGGGACCCATAAGCCATCATTCTGTGAGCCAGGCTAGACCTCTTCCTCGCTTTAGCTTCGTGATCGCTTTAGCTGGAGCATTTGATCACAGCAACAGGAAAAGAAACCAAGGCAGATGGACTCCCGGACTTCGTATGTTATCCCTCAGGTCTCCGCAGCCAGTAGATCCTATTTTAACTACGAAGCTGTGTTCTGTTTTGAAGTACGCTCATGTAAATCCTTTTAGTTTTCCATCTTTCTTGATTATTCCTGATTTTTTGAGTTTCCATTTAATTTCTAGAATAAGCATATTAACTCTCATAAAATTTTCTGAAGCTTTTAATGGCATTACAGTGAACTTCTAGAAAACTGGAGAGAAGCAAGACCTTCATAGCCTTGGCAAAAACAAAAAACAAAAAACAAAACCCAGTCAATTATCTTTTAAAGACATCATAAAGAGATACAAGGGTATTTTACAATGACCTATTTACCTATTTTTTTATTCATTCCATCTTGTAGATCAGGTTGGACTTTTCTTCATGAAGAGAAGTTTTTAGCATTNCTTTTCTAGCATTGGAGAAAAGTTAAGAGTCACTACTTTAGGTTACATCCCCTCTTCTTCCAGCAGCATAAGCTGTATGATGGAAGCCCCTACACACCTGCTTCATTCATTTATAATAAAAACAACAACAACAACAACAATAACAACAACAACAAAGCTTTGAATAAAGTAGTAGCCTTGCTCACACCCGAACCTGTAGCTGCGCATATGTGCAAGAGAACCAGTGTCAAGGGGGAAAGCACAAACATCTTACAGCTGACAATGGAGCACCACCAGCGGGCAATGAGGTAGACGGGAAAGAATAAACATCTGTGCTAAGTCTGCTCCAGCAAGCGTGAACAAGGATCCGTTCGCCCCACCGCCCCATCTCCAGGAACTAGGAATTACACCATCATGAAAGGAACAGTGGCCGATCCTAGAAGAGACACTCAGTAGTGCACTTTTCCTTCACACTCAGAACTCATCCAAAGGGGCCAGAGTTCTGATTACCTGTCCTACCTCCTCCACTTCTGTGGATACCGGACCAGAGTGCACAGGGCTTCAAGAAGACAGAGGAACATAGGAGCCCCTGGAGTAGGGCCTATGCTTGATCCAGACTCCCACAGAGCCACCCTATCTTGGCCTGTGCCATGTCCAGAGGTCCTCTGTAAACAGCGGTGTCCTCAGAGCCATTCCCCACCACATCCACGACCAACTGGGCCCTGTGCTCTCAGAGAAGCTGCAGACTCGCCACCCGGCAGGGCAGGCAGTGGCCGTGTCACTGCTGGTTCTCCTGGTTCCGCTTAGGACACCAGAGAGCAGGTGGGAGTGCGGTGGACCAGGGCGGGTGCATAGCCAAGCCACAGTAAGTTTGGGAACTACTCACTACAACACAAGTGGGCCCGGCCACAGAGGAGCAGGCCAGGAGAGGTGCACATGGGGCAGGGCCACAATAGGCTAGAGCTACCTAACTAGGGATTTTGGATCCCAAGCCTCAGTGGGGGTCTGCTCACAAGGAGGAGCCCAGGTGCTGGGGTAAAAGGATTACATCAGCACACAAGAAGGAGGAGCCTCTCCACTGCATGACCTTCCTGATTGGGAACTGACCAGTGGATCCTCCCCACATCGTCATGTGCCAAGGGAGTGTGAGAGGGATGTGGGGCTTGAGGTGCAGTTCCTGGCTCTGCCCAACTAGAGGAGGATCTGGGCATTGTGCTCTCCCAGACGCTGGACCCTGGCACCACCAAGGGAGGCAGCCAGGATAGCACAGTTTCTACAGGCTGGAGGCCATGGGCTCCAGGAGCCTGGAAAGGACAGGAAGGACCCCTCCAGAGGGCGGGAGGAGAGGTGGGGGAGGTCCATAGGGTTAGGAAGGGGAGGAGCACAGGACACAGGCGGGGATCTGGGATGAGTAGGAGAGCATGGGGGGGCACATGGGCCACTGCTGTGGAAATGGAAATGGGGACACAACACAGAGCTTCCAGTACAGATCTGTGAGCACAGGAGCTTCTCAAAGCCAGCCTGTACTTGATCCCAGATCCACAGTCCCAACATGTCTGCCCTGCCCTCTGCCCTCTGATAGCAACCAGTGTCCCCACAGCCTAGAGGTGAGAGGAAACTGAGGAGCACAGTGGAGGCAGGAGCCGAGGTCCTCAGGACAAGTAGGAGCTGTGCCAGGTTGCAGTGGTGGGCAGGGCCAGAGGGGCTCCCCAGGTTAAAAATGCACAGAATGTGGTCAGCAAGATGGCCCAGCTCTTAAGGGACTTGCTGCAAAGCCTGGCAACCTGAGTTTGTGTCCCTGGATCCACATGGTGGAATGAGAGAAACAGCTCTTGAAAGCTGTCCTCTGACCCATGAGGTTTCTCCATGAGAGCAGGAAGCCAGGTTCTCGGACCCCCAGCCAGGAGACTGGAAAGAGGTGGGAGAAGGACATATGTAACCGAATTGCACCAGTAACTCCTTTGATGTGAACTCCCTTCCCAGGTGAGGTGCTGTTAGCTGGGAATCCCAGTGTCTCACAGGGAGAGGAGATGGCTGCTGCAGATATTGTGGCCTGAGCAGGGTCTACATTCTCATAGTACTCCTCCTCTCTGATTTATTTCCTGTGTATGAGTGTACTGCCTACATGTGTGTAAGTGCACCCCTGTATTGTCATGCCCAGGGAGGTCAGAAGAGGACATCAGAATCTCCGGAATGTTAACATCCCCTGTCTTTAACATCTTTAACATCTAACATTAACATTGTTAGAGACCATGCGTGTTATGGGAATCAAACCCAGATCCCAACAGCTGTCAGTGCTCTTTAATGACCCATCTCTCCAGACCTGTGCCTGCCTCCCTCCCTTCCTTCCTTTTTCCTTCCTTCTTTTTATTTGTTTTTGTTTGCATGTGGATGTGTCTGGGTGAGTTTGTGTGTGTGTGTGTGTGTGTGTGTGTGTGTGTGTGTGTTTTGATGGGGTTTTTTCCTTGATGATTTTGAAACAGTCTCCATATAGTCACAGCTGGCCTAGAACCCACTATGTAGAGCAGGTTGGCCTTGATCAAACAGAGCTCTGCCTGCCTCTGCTTTGGAAATCTAGGATTAATTATGTGTGCCATCATACCCACTCTGGGTCCCTGGTGAGTTTTAGCAACTGTGCCCATAGAGGCCAAATTCCCTGAAGCAGAAGGAATAGTTGGTTCACAACAACCTGATGTCGGTACTGAGAAGTGAACACAGGACCTGAGGAACAGCAATCACTCTTTAACTTTTGAGCCATCTGGCCATCTTCCATCACTGTGTGTCTGTCTTTCTGTCTGCCTGCCTGCCTGCCTTATGTATGTCTCTCTCTTCCCCTAGATTTCTTTCTTTATTTGAGAGTCCTCCTTGTCACCCTAGGCTACCATGCTTACCTTAGTGTAACTCTTATTTTTTTCTTTGTTACAGGGTCTCAGTGTAGACCAGCCAGACTGGAATTTACTATGTAGACCAGGATGGCTCCAATCTCATAGAGATGGCCTGCCCTTGCCTCTGCATCTAGAGTGCTAGGGATATCCCAGTCCCAGGTCAGTCAATAAAAAAAAATAGAGTGCTAAGGATAAAGGTGCAATCCACCCAGCTATTGTTGTTTTATTGTTTATATATATAGGAACTTCATGGCTTTTCCTCTGTCCTCATCTTTTTTTCTGAAATTATGTTCAAAGAGCACCATCAAGTTGAGTTTATATGTTAGATATAGTAGGTGGTTTATAACAGCAAAATAGGAAAATTATACAATAATGAAAGTTACATTAATTTTGCCTGTCTGTTTCAGAATAGCCTCTTTTACTTTATTCCATCAGGCAAATAGGAACTCCTGCGATTAAAGGGTGGTTATAGGTTGCTGCTCAAACTCAATGCTTTACATGAAGAGAGGGAAATGAATGACCAATTTGATTCAGGTAAATACCATTTGGGGGATTAAAATATGCTATGGGTAGAGTAGATACTGGAAACAAGGTTTAGAAATTCAATTTGGAGTGCTAAGTGTGAGATACTTAAATGGAAACAATGAATAAATACATATATCTTTTTGGAGTTAAGTAAAATATTAAGTGATTACATTACATATGTTTGGTGCATATGTTTGAATGAGATGATTAGGGATGATTCTAACTTGAAAGGAAAAGTGATGTAGATGTCTGATGTGGTGGCACATGTTTGCAGTCCTAGCACTTGAATGGTTAAGGTTTGGTTGAGTATAAGGGTAGCTTGAGCTACATGCTGAGACTGTATTTATTTATTTATTTATTTATTTATTTATTTATTTATTTTGAGACAGGGTCTCCCTTTAGTCCCAGCTGGCCTGGTGCTCACTATGTACATCAGGTGGCCCTTGAACTAACAGATATCCACCTGCCTCTGCCTTCCAAGTGCTAGGATTAAAAAAATTAAATCAAGCTGGGTGTGGTCACATAGGCGTTTAATCCTAGCACTGCGGAGTTCTCAAAAAGACCAAAAAAATCCCATAAACAAACAAATAAATAAATAATATCAATGTCTGTGATTGTAGCTCAATGTTAAATTGATTTAAGACAAGAAGAGGGGGCTAGAGAGATGGCTTAGAGATTTAAGAGCTCTTGTAGTTCTTAGAGAGGACTTGGTTCAGTTCCCAGCTCCCATATGGTGGCTCTTTGGAGTCTGAAACTCTGGTTCTAGGGGATCTGATGCCTCTTAGGCTCCAAAGGGAATGCATGCACATAGCACACTTACATATGTGCAGGGTAAACACCCAATCATCTAAAAAATCAATACTAGATAAAATTTTTACCAAATTTTAAAAAAGAAGTCAAAGCCTAAACATAAGGTGTGGAACAGGGTTCACAGAACACAGAATGTAAAGGAGCTGCCAGGGACATGGGGGAGCATGATAATCCTACATGAAAATGTCTCACCAATGTGGGGTGCTATTAATGAGGTAAGTGAGAGTTGGTTGTTTTAGCAATGGAAAGGCCATTGGTGTCCTTGATAATAGGACATACTCAGTGGACTAACCAGGCCTGAAATGTGAATACAGTGAGTTTACTAAAGATCAAAGGAGATGAGACAGAATAAGCAGTGATAAATAATTCTTAAATTTTGTTTGAAAAGAGAGCACAGTTTATCTCATAACACAAAAATAGATCTTCTGGTAATTGATAATTGGAAATTGACTGTGAAATCAGAATCAGGGTATATATCATTTGAGAATATGGATGGAACTGGCCAAATAAGTGGGTTTATGAAGGAGCTAAGATTTTGTTAGGATTGATAGAATGAGTGGGTTAGGGATATAGGACTGTCGAGTGCATTTCAGGTTTAGGGTCTGTCCTGGTTTGTCTTCCATTGCTGTGACAAAACACTCTGACCAACACCAACTTGGGGAGGAAAGGGTTTATTCAGCTTACATCTCCTGGGTCACAGTTCTCACTCAGGGAGACCAAGGCAAGAACTCAGGGCAGGAACCTGGAGGCAGTAGCTGAAGCACAAGCCATGGAGGAATGCTGTTCACTGGCTTGCTCTCCTGGCTCATGACCAGCCCACCTTCTTATACAGTACACAACAACCTGCCCAGGGTCGCACTACTCATTGTGGGCTGGGCCCTCCCACACTGCTCAACCATCATGACAATACTCCACAGATGTGGCCACAGGCCAATCCAATGGAGCCAATTCCCCAATTGAGGCTCCCTCGACCCAGGTGTGTCAAGTTGATGCTAAAGCTATCCATCACAGGGTCATAAGTTCATATGGAGACCAGTCCAAATGAGTTTTCTTTCACTGACTTGTTTCTGTTACCTCGTCCACATCAGAACTTTGGAGGCATGGTCTTATACATGTGCTCTGCTATGCCATTGCATTTCTTTTCTGCTATTTGGGCAGATGTTGTTCAGAAATGTTTTAGAAGAGAGTCATCCTAAGAAAGACTGGAAATTCATAGACTCTCAACTCTAAAGAGGCAGGTTCTGTTACATATGTATATCTATTCTTCATCCTTTTTGTGCTGTTGTCCCTGATTAGAACCATTTCTATTCAACTTGGGCTATATAGGATCAGGCATCAGGATACATTATGGTAATTTCATACAAAGCTGCCCCAGATTGCCTTTACAGTTTAATGACTGTGACCCCTGTTTGAATTGTACATTGAATATTTGAGGAAGAGTTTGGTTAGATGATCATTTAAAACTTGAATCATCAGTATGAAAAAGCCCTTCACACCAATTACCTAATTGTATGGCAAACTGAGTAACATCAATGTTATCTGAAAACAACTGTGCTATTACATTGTAGAATCCCTTAAAAAAATAAACAAAAGAGGATTTAAAAAAGAAAGAAAGAAAAGGCCCTTCATACTCTGGCTGAGGTCTGCTGTCATGTGCTTGCTTTAACTTAAAGTCTTGAAGCCAGGCATGGTGGCGCACACCTTTAATCTTAGCACTGGGGAGGCAGAGGCAGGCAGATCTTTTGTGAGTTCAAGGCCAGCCTGGTGTACAGAGTGCATTCCAGGACAGCTGGGGTTACAGGGAGACCCTGTCTCAAAAATAAATAAATAAATAAATAAATAAATAAATAAATAAAAAATTAAATCTTGGGGCTGGAGAGATGGCACAGCAGTTAAGAGCACTTGCACCTCTTGCAGAAGACCTCTGTTCATTTCCTATAATGCATGTTGGGCAGCTCACAATTCTCTATAACTCCAGTTCCAGAGACTCCAGCCCATTGTCTGACTTTCACTGGCACCTGCATTCACATGCACACCCCACACAGGCAATTGCACATAACTAAAAATAAAATATTTCTTTTAAGTTGCATTCTCATTGACGTTGTGGTTCATTGGTGTATTCTGTATTCTACCTGTAATGTGTAGACTCTAAATATGAGACACTTGTTTGGGAAAGAGAGGATGTGTGAGCATGAAATTCAAAGACATGCTAATAATGAAACATGGTATTAATTAGATGCTTGTAAAAATTTCCATACTAAGATGAGTGCTTCTGATTGCCATAAAATTTAAACTGATGTGGACAAGGTGATTTAGTAGTGTTTACAATAACAGGTTTGCGATTGCATAGTTTCTTCAACTCTCTCTCTCTCTCTCTCTCTCTCTCTCTCTCTCTCTCTCTCTCTTTGTTTATTTGTTTTTTGCCTGTTTGAGACAGAGTCTCCGTGTAGCTCTATCTATCATGGAACTCACTATGTAGACAGTGCTTGGCCTTGAACTCACAGAGATCTACCTGCCTCTGCCTCCCAAGTGCCAAGATTAAAGACATGCACCACAGTGCCTGGCAAGTTTCTGCAACTCATAAGGAACTTACCTAGGAATCATTTCTTGCCCATAATTTCTGAATGTGCTAGGTATATATTTATATAGAGCTGCTTGAAATGTAAATAAGAGCCATTTCAAACTTTGCTATCTTGGGTTGGAGAGATGGCTCACTGGTTAAGAGCAAAGGCAGCTCTTACAGAGGACCTGGGTTTGATTCCCAGCACCCATATGGTAGCTAACAACCACCTGTAATTCTAGTTCCAGGGAGATCCAATGTCCACTTCTGACATCCTCAGGAAATAGAAAACAGGGGTGCACTTACATACATGCAGGCAATACAGATAAGATAAAAATAATAAATAGAATATTTTAAAAATACTTTGCTATCTTGATACCCTCAACAATATGTTCCCCAATTGCTTTTCTGTTCCTCAGTTCAGGATCCTCTTTACACAGAGATTGGGTGCAGAATATTACTTATTTGAGAAGCAGTGTTTCATGTGTTTTGTTTCAGTCTTAAAAGTTTGATATCATGGCTACTATTTTAACTAAATATCCTTTTTTTGTATTTTTGAGACAGGGTGTGTGAGGATACACAGCTCTATGAGGATTTGCAACATGTTTAAAGCCTTGTAAAGAGAGCTTGCTCCTTTAAGGACAAATGAAGTGACTGTGGGTGGATGATACTTGGCAAACCAACCATAATGAAGGAGCAAACTTCCTCTTGCAGAAACTCAGTGCTCTGCCAGAATTTGTCCTTATTCAAGGATGTGGACTCAGCACAGGCATGTAAAACAATGTTGTTTGAGATTTCCAATATGATTTAAGAAACTTCATAAGCTTTTCATGAGATAATCAAAAGTTTTGTTATGGATAAACAAGTCTTATGATATTTTGGGAGAGAGATAACCAACCTATGTTTTGGGGCAAATATGTCTTTGATATTTTGAGAAAAGTCTCCTGATGTTCTGGAGTGAAAGCATCTGTTGTTTGCTTAAGTGTATAAAAGAACAAGACAATTAGAAATAAACATACAGTTGCTTCATATATTCTGCATCCCCTGTGTCCTGCTGTGTGTGTGACCTCTACCCAGGGACACCAACACACTAGATGTTGACAAGGGTCTCCCTTTTTGTCCCAGCTGGCCTGGAGCTCTCTATGTAGACCAGGCTGACCTTGAGCTCACAGAGATCTGCCTGCGTCTGCCTCCCAAGTGCTAGTATTAAAGGCTTGTGCCACCATGCCCGGCCTATAAATGTCTTTTAGTCTCAATATGCAGCTATGTATGAGTTTTACAAAAGTGCTCTTTTCCAATAAATCAGCTAAATATTTTTGAATTTAAAATATTTGCATAAAAATATACAGAACTTCAGAGTGAGCATGTATTTGTCATGGTCCCCAACTTAAAAAGACACCATTAACAGGATGCTAGACTTCCCCAGAGCCCCATCCAGTTACTGTGTGTGCTGGAAAGCTTTAGTGTCAACTTGACACACCTGGGTTGAGGGAGTCTCAGTTGGGGAATTGGCTCCATTTGATTGGCCTGTGGCTACATCTGTGGAGTACTGTCTTGATGGTCAAGCAGTGTGGGAGGGCCCAGCCCACAAGAGTGGTGCCACCCTGGGCAGGTTGTTGTGTACTGTATAAGAAGGCAGGTTGGGCATGAACCAGGAGAGCAAGCCAGTGAACACCATTAATCCATGGCCTGTGCTTCAGCTCCTGCCCTGAGTTCCTACCTTGGGCTCCCTAAGCAATGACCTGTGACCCAGGAGATGTAAGCTGAATAAATCCTTTCCTCCCTAAGTTGGTGTCGGTCAGAATGTTTTGTCACAGCAATGGAAGACAAACCAGAACAGACATTTTTTGGTATCATTTGTTTTCTTGATCCTAGCCAGTCTTATTGGAGTAAGATGATATCTTAAATTGGTTTTGAATTGCATTTCCTTAATGATTAGTGATGTTGAACACTTCTTAACGTGTTTCTCAGCCATCTCTAATTCCTCACTTGTGAAGTCTCTGTTCAGCTCTTTGCTCCATCTATTGAGTAAGTCATTTGTTTTCTTTCTTTTTTGTTTTTTGAGTAGTTTATATATTCTGGAAATAAATGCTTTGTCAGATCTTTCTTCGGTGAAGCTTTCCTCCCACTCTGTGGGATTTCTCTTCACTTCCTTGATTATTTCTTTTGATGTACAGAAGCTTTTGAGTTTAATGAGGTCCCATTTGTCAATTGTTGACATTAATTCTTGCACAGCTACTGTCTGATTTAGGAAGTCTATCCTTACTCGTATGTCTTGTAGTCTGGTTCCCACTTTTTCTTCTATCACCTTCATAGTTTGGGGTTTCACGTTGAGGTCTTTGATCCATCTGGAGTTGACTTTTGGACAGGGCGAGAGGTAGGGGTTTAATTTCATTCTTCTACAAGTGGTGATCCAGTTTTGCCAAGAACATTTGCTGAAGACACTGTCTTTTCTTCATTGTGGCTTCTTGGCCCCCTTGTCAAATATAACATGGCTGAAATTGTATGTGCTCCAATTTGGATCTTTGGTTTTTTGGTTTTGTTCCATTGGTCAACAGGTCTGTTTTTGTGCCAGTACCAGGATGTTTTTATGAGTATAGCCCTGAAGTATAGTTTGAAGTCTGGTATAGAGATCCTCCCTGTGTAGCTCTTTTTGCTTAGGGTTGTTTTGGCTATTTGGGGTCTTTTGTTTTTCCAAATGAATTTAAGGACTTTTTTTCCCAAGCCTGTGAAGAAACTCTTGGGGATTTTAATTGGAATTGCTTTAAATCTATACAAGAGTTTTGGTAAAATGGACATTTTTACAATGTTAATTTTCCCAATCCATGAGCATGAGAGGTTTTTCCATCTTCTAATGTCTTCTTTAATTTCTTTCTTTAAAGGATTAATATTTTTATTGTAGAGATCTTTGGTGTCTTTGGTTAGGTTTGTTCCTAGGTATTTTATTGTTTTTGAGGCTGTTGTGATTGGGAAGCTCTCTTTGAATTCTTTCTCAGGATGCTTGTTCTTGGTGTAAAGAAAGGCCATTGATTTTTTTAAGGTTAATTTTATATCCTGCCACTTTGCTGAAGCTGTTAATCATTTCTACGAGTTTTCTGATGGAGTTTTTAGCATCCCTTAAGTAAACAATCATATAATCAGCAAATAGGGATAGCTTGAAGTCCTCTTTTCCAATTAGTACTCCTTTAATTTGCTTTTCTTGCCTTATTGCTCTAGCAAGTGTTTCAAGCACTATATTGAAGAGGAGTGGTGACAGGGGGCAGCCTTGCTAAGTTCCTACCTTTAAAGGGAATGTTTCTGTCATTTCCCCATTTAGGATGATATTGGCTGTAGCTTTCTTGTATATGGCTTTGATTACATTGAGGAATGATCCCTCCAATCCAATTCCTTCTAGGACTTTAAGCATGAAGGGATGCTGGACTTTGTCAAAGGCTTTTGAGCATCAATTGAGATGATGGTGTGGTTTTTGTCTTTCATTCCATTTATGTGTTTGATGATGTTTATTGATTTTTGTATGTTGAACCATCCCTGCATCTCTGGAATGAATCCAACTTGGTCATGATGGATGATCTTCTTGATGTGTGTCTGTATGCAATTTCCCAGTATCCTGTTTAGAATTTTGGCATCTGTGTTCATGAGGGAGATGGGTCTATAATTCTCCTTTTTAGTTGTATCTTTGCCTGGTTTTGGTAATAGAGTGATGATGGCTTCATAGAAGGAATTTGGGAGAATTCCCTCTGATTGTATCCTTCTAAACAGTTTCAGTAATAATGGTTGTAAGTCTTTTTGAAATGTTTTATAGAATTCTGCGGTGAAACTGTCTGGGCCTGGGATTTTTTTAGTTGGGAGGTTTCTTACTACATCCTCAATTTCTTCATGTATTATGAGTCTGTTTAAGCTGTCGATCTCTTCTTGGTTGAGCTTTGGTAATTCCCAGGATTTCAGATATTCATCCATTTCTTCTAGGTTTTCCAACTTGGTCGAGTATAGGTTCTTGAAATATTCCCCTATGATTTTCTTGATCTTTTCCTTGTCCGTTGTGATATTTCCCTTTTCATCACAGATTGTATTGATTTGGAGTTGTTCCTTCTTTCTTTTTGTTAACTGGGCTAGAGGTCTGTCTATCTTGTTTATTCTTTCAAAGAACCAACTTTTGGCTTCATTGATTTTTTGTATTGTTTTCTTTGTTTCTATTTCATTGATTTCTTCTCTGAGTTTTGTTATTTCTTCCTGTCTGTTGCATTTCGGGTTCATCTGTTGTTGCCTCTCAAGTGCTTTTAGCTGTAGTGTTAGATCATTCACTTGTGCTCTTTCTGTTTTTGTAATGTAGACACCCAGGGCTATAAACTGCCCTCTTAGTACTGCTTCTAAGTTATCCCATAGGTCTTGTTGTGTTGTATTGTCATTGTCATTCAGTTCTAGGAATGCTTTTATTTCATTCTTACCTCTTCCTTGACCTAATCATTATTCAAAAGTGTGTTTTTTAGTCTCCATGTGTTCTTGTATGCAGTAGGGGTGATTCTAGTGTTGGTGTTGAGCTTTATTGCACTGTGGTCTGATAGAATGCATGAAATTATTTCAATCTTTTTGTATTTGTGGATGTTTCTTCTGTGTCCCAGTATGTGGTCGATTTTGGAGAATGTTCCATGGGGTGCTGAGTAGAAAGTGTATTCTCTGGTATTAGGATGGAATATTCAGTAGAGGTCTATGAGGTCCATTTGGTGTATCATATCATTCAGTTTAGATGTCTCTCTGTTTATTCTTTGTCCTGTTGACCTATCCAAACGACTCAGTGGGGTACTGAAGTCCCCTATTATGAGTGTACTGGGGTTAGTGTGTGACTTGTGGTCCTGGAGAATTGTCTTTATAAAGTTTGGTCCACCAGAGTTTGGGGCATATATATTCATGATTGTGAAATCTTCTTGGTGAATTGTTTCTTTTGATAAAAATGTAATGGCCTTCTTTGTCTCTTCTGATTTCTTTTTCTTTGAAGTCGATTTTGTCTAATATTAAAATACCAACACCTGCTTTCTTTTTGGTACCATTTGCTTTCAATATTTTTTTTTTCCATCCTTTCACTTTAAGGTGGTGTCTGTCCTTGAAGGTAAGATGTGTTTCTTGTAGACAGCATATGGCTGGATTCTGTTTCCTAATCCAATCTCCCAGTCTATGTCTTTTGATTGGGGGATTTAGTCCATCAATATTTAAGGTTATGCCTAATAAATTTGTGTTGCTTCCTTTTGCCTTGTTATCCATTTGTGTTTTGGGTTTAGGTTTCTACTTCTGCAGTTATGCTTTTATTGATTTCTATTTCTAGGTGCCTGGCGATGGTTGCTCCTTTCTTCTGTTCTTTGAATTGCTTCAAGTATTCTCTGAAGGGTTGGTTTTCCAGACATGTATTCTTTCAACTTGTATATGTCATGGAAGGTTTTTCTCTCTCCTTCAATTATAATTGACATTTTTGCTGGGTATAATAACCTGGGTTGGCATCTATTTTTCTTTAACACTGGGAATGCTTTGCTCCAGGTTCTTCTTGCTTTCATAGTTTGCATTGAGATGTCAGTTGTAATTCTGATAGGTTTCCCCTTATAGGTCACTTGTTGTTTTTCTCTTGTGGGTTAAGGATTTTGTCTTTGTTTTGGGTGTCTAGCATTTTAACTATGATGTGGCATGGAGAATTTCTTTTCTTATCTTGTCTGTTTGGAGTTCTATGTGCTTCTTGTATTTGTATTGGTTTGTCTTTTTTTAGTTTGGGGAAGTTTTCATCTATTATTCTGTTGAAGATCTGATCAATACCATTCTCTTGGGATTCTTCTCCTTCCTCTATTCCTATGATGTGGAGGTTTGATCTTTTCATAGTGTCCCACAGTTCCTGGTTGTTCCACTTTTGTGTATTTTTAAATTTTTCATAATCTTTACTTGAGGTTTTTAGTTGTTCTGTGTTATCTTCCAGGTCTGATATTCTTTGTTCTGCTTCCTCCATTCTGCTTCTGAGGCTTTTTCCATTCCTTTCCTCTTGATTGGATGAGTGTTTGATTTCCTTTTTCATTTCCTCTTCTGATTTCTTTAGTATTTCTACTTCTTTTTGGAGCTTCTCAATCTCTTCCTGTAGCTCTTTGCTTTGATGGTTGGTTTCCTTATCTTTTTCAGCATGGGATCTTTTCAGTGCTTCCACATCCTTCTGGAGTTTGTCATTTTCTCTCTCTAAGTCCTTGAGTTCTTCATTCTCTTTTCTTAGTTCTTTGATTTCCTCTTTATAATCTTTTAGTTATTTAAATATGTTCCCAATTTTGTTTCTGATATCTGTGTCCTGGGACATCCCCAGGGGGATTGTACTGTAGGAATCTTCCATAGGGTTGGTAGAGCTTGATGCAGGATTATCCTGCCCCTTTCCGGTGTTGTCTCTTCTTCGTGCTCCTGACATATGAGCTTCTCCTTGCCTGTATTCCAATGTAGTCCTAAATGCCTCTTCACTGTGTTGAAGACTTGCTTTGCTTGCCTCCTTCAGATGCCTTCGTAATCCCAGTTGGTGGGGGGCAGGGTGGGGGGGACACACTGTGGGCACCTGTGCTTGCCTCAGCTGGTCTCGGGAGATCTCAGATCTCGAGACTCACACAACCCTACCTTTTATACCAGCTGGGAGGATAACTCTGCCCTGACAGCCACAAAAGCCAATTAAGCCAAAGACAACTGGATTAGCAGATTAACTATATTAAATCAATCAACAATCAGCCTTGCTGAAGCACCCAGCTGCTGCCTACCTACTTGCGCTTGCCTCAGCTGGTCTCGGGAGATCTCAGATCATAATTCCTTTTTTCTCTTTAAAGGAGGAAAGGTTTATTTTGGGTTCATGGTTTCAGAAGTTTTAGTCCACAATCCTGACCCAGTGTTAGAGTCTAGAGGGGAGACTAACCATCATAGCTCACACTGCATTGAACATTTTCTTGTGTCTACACATTTTATGTGAAGTAAGAAAGAGGGCCGGGTGGAGCCTGGCACAAAATCCAAGACAAAATGCTCTTCTAAGGCATGCCCCCAGGGAGTTACCTATTCCCAGTAGGCCTAATGCCCTCAAGTTTTTACCTTGGCATCACCATCAGTAGTTTAGTATTAACTGACATGTGTGTTTGGTGGCTATGTCAAATGACCCAAAGTTATTCCATTTGTAAGGCTAGATTTTAAACTGCTAAACACCTCTACTGTGAGTTCTGAAGAAAATATTTCCATGACTCTTTCCTAACTAGGGGCCCAACTAGGGGGTACAGTGATGTAATGCTGTAGAGTGAATATTTAAACCACAGTTGTACTTGGTTATAATTGAGCAATTTATAAATTTATGGAAAATCCTGAGGGTAGAATACACTGCTGGTACTGCAGCCTTGGTACCTGCTGGCATCAGGAGACTTTATAGGCCACATTAGGAAGTTATTGCCACCCCGTTGTCAAAGAGCTATAATGCCCTGACCAAGATATCATCCAAGCATATGTGTTTCTGCTCATAGCATAACTTATACAATGGTTAATATTTGTTACTATTTGTGTTTTATTACTAGAACTAAAAGGAGACTTCTAAACAAGCCATCAGTCCATTGCAAACAGAACTTGGACAGACCCAAGAGTTTGGCATGTCATCTCAGAAAAAATATAGATCATCCTATCTCTTACTCTCCTTCACCCTCTCCTGCAAAGCCCAGGAAGTCTCACAGAAATGGTGAGCACATCAGATTTTAAGGGCCAAGGAAGGGGGGATGAATTGTGAGATCACAGCAAAAACAGACTGGACTTTTATTTGATCAGCATGTTTGTGTAAGCAAACCTCTTCAACTGGACTTCAGGACCCTGGGTTATACAAGCACTGGACTCAGCTATTTGCTAATTGGGTTTCCATAAATTTATTTAGATCTTCCTTATTCCTATTGCCTATGTGTACCAACTGGTCAAATATAAATTAAGAAAGGAAAAGATAATAAAATAAAATAAAAATAAATTTATGAAAAATCCTGAAATACTGTGGGAATGGATCTTTGTGCGTGGCTTGAAGCGAGAAATGGTAAGACCTGTCCCAGGAGGTCTCCAGTTATCTGATATCTCTGTGGGCCTCCAGACTTATCTGTAGCCGGAAGATTCAGGATATTACAATGATTCTTGCTTTTCCCTATCTCTGCAAACTTCCAGGCCCGTTCCCTTGAGGCAATAAGCAGAGTGTCACACCTCTAGTTACCTGTTGCACAAACTGGAGTTCTGCAGCCCCCCAATTAGAACTAAGTTGGCTCACCCCTCCCTTCTGCCTGCTCCCCACCTCCTTGCCAAAAGCACAGTAGTCTTGAATATATAGACCTCACTGACAGTAAATAAACGGAGTTTCTATCCTCCCCGGCTCTCCACAAATGTGTGTGTGTGTTTGTGTGAGTGTGTGTGTGTGTGTGTGTGTGTGTGTGTATGGGTGTTCGGTCTAGGGGTGATCTCCGGCGGTATTCCCTCCCCCCCTTCTTGCGGGAGCAGTGCCCAGATACTGCCGGCTTTCAGGCAGGAGGCAAGTCCTGGAGGTGAGCCAAGAAGGGAAGGACAGTGTGTGGAAGGTGGTCATGCCTGACTCAAAGACACCACACCCAACAACTGGCACCCAGAACTTGCAGCTCGACTTTCCACCAAAGGAAGAAGGAAAAAAGGTATGTATCAGGTGCTGTCTCTCTTAGCCCTGATTTCCCCCACTTGAGGGAAATCTCCGAGGGTTTTACCGTAGAGACAAGGAGATACTCCCTATAACCAGAGTAGTCATGACCAGCGATGGTATATCTCTGTGGGATTTATCTCTTTTCCCATGAAAGATTAATCTTTGAATCTGCTTTAAGTCTCTGTCCTCTATACAGCCAGCTTTGGCACATCTCTGGGGAATTCTCTCTTCTTGTGAGATTAGTCTTTTTAAACTGTCTTTTTCCCTATCCACTAGCAATTCCTATCTCTGTTTATCATGGGTAACAAACAGATATGCCAAAATTATCCATAGGCTGAGAAAATAAAAACACTCTTCAAGAGTCGAGGAGTTTAAATTTCCACACAGGAAGCTGCCTCCTTTTGGAGGGAGACTCTTAATATTGCCTCATGGATGTCCCATGCAGTCTTATGGAATTCAGAATCCTGGACACATGTGGCACAGGATGCTAGACAGCAAGAAAATGCCCAGGCATCTCTCATGTTCTTTCCTCTACTAGCTGCAGTGAGACAATGCTTAGGGCCTTCTCACAAAACCACACCAGGAAAGGAAAACAACAAAATTAAATCACAGACCACCTCCTCTCAAGAACCTGCTAAAACTCCCCTTGAGAACCCCAATAAAATTCCCTCTGAAAGCCCCCAAGCTTCAGACCCAATAAAAACAGAACAGCATAATAAAAACATCCAAGCTAGCCTTAACATTTCCCCTAGTTATCAGCCACTCCCTGTCAAGAGGCCAGAAACACCTTCAGCCTCCTCCCTCTGTTACAGAAAAACTGTGCCAGATTCGGGATAAGCCAGATCTTCAATTACAGACATTCTCTGTTAATTTATCTCTGACTCAGGTGTGCCCTCTAAACTGATACCCGTACCAGGCAAGTGAGTTGAAAGAACTCAGGCAAGCAGTCAGAGGATGGCGGTCAGGCAGCGTGGACAAAATCCATTCTCCAGAGCTTTCTTGCTTCTCTTAACACCCCACAGGACTGGAGAGATATTTGTAGATCTGCACTCCCAGATCTGCTATTTTTACAACGGGAAGCACTAAACAGAGATGAATGTCTCCAACAGGTTCAGAGAAATCAAGGGCAACCTAACATAGACTCAGGTTATGAGCAGCTCTTTGGAGAAGGATATTTTAGCACAGGGACACAACAGGCCAGACAGGCCCCAGGGTACATTGACCAGGTCTGCTTTTGCGCCCTACAGGCCTGGGATAGAATTACACCACCCACTGAATCTCAAGCCAGTTTATTATTATTTCCTAAGCAAAAATCTGAGGAACCCCTATCTGACTTTATCTTAAGAACTAAAAGCAGCCTAGAGAAGAAGATCCCCAATTTTGCAGCCAGAGAGATACTCCACAAAAATATTGTTTGAGAGGGAATGAATTCTGAGTGCAGACAAGCGTGTCAAGGCTTAAAAGATGACCATTATGATAGATGGTTAGTGGCAACTCAGGACGCGGGCACAGCCTCCCACAAAGCTAATTGCCTAGCTCAAGCCTTTATGGCTGCTGTCACCACAAATGAGAAATGATTTAACTGTGGAGACAGAGGTCATTGGAAAAGACAGTGCCCCAAAGCACTAGTCTCTCCCAGAGGGCCTCCCATTCTCTGGCCTCGATGTAAAAAAGGATACCATTGGAGGAAAGATTGATGATCAAACTATGATAAAGATGAGAAAAATATTGCCACCTTTAAACTCCTAGATGGGCAGCCCCTAGCCCAGGGAAAAAAGGGGAAAATGAGTCAGTGCATGCCCTCTAGGAAGCATCTATTTCAGAAGGCTCACATCCTACACTGACAATTAAAATTGGGGGGAGGTCTTTTAATGATAGATACAGGGGCAGATAGAACCATTATAAAACAGCAAGGAATACACCCTGATTGTCCCTTGCTCCTAGGACCTAAACTTCTAGGAATAGGAGGGCCCTCACAGTCTTACATAGCTAAAAATGTTTACACCTGGGAAGACCCTGATGGAAACACGGGTCATATTCGCCCATTAATAGCACCCACTAATATCGATCTGCTAGGGTGAGATATTTTAGAGGCTTTGGATATGGTTATTGCCACTCCAGATGAGGACAACCATGCCCAGACAGACCACTTAACTGGGGAAAAAAATACCTCCATCATCTCAGCAAGAAACACCCCCAATCCTGAGGGTCAGTACAGAATATGCTCCCCATCGTCTGGACTGGAAGTCAGATGATTAAGTCTGGATTGAGCAGTGGGCCTTACCAGGGGAGAAATTACAAGGTCTCCAAGATGTAGTCAAGGAACAATTTTCATTGGGACATATCTGTCCATTTGGCAGTCCGTTGAACACCCCTGTGTTTGTCATAAAAAATGCAACAGGAGGTTTGCATCTCTTACAAGACCTGTGAGCCGTTAATAGAACTATGCATACTTGGGGGTCACTGTAGAGGGGTCTCCCCCTTGCCTCTGCTATTCCAGCTAACACTCCTCTGCTAGCCTTAGATATAAAAGACTGGGTTTTTTTCATCCCCCTCCATACTGAGGATTGCAAGCAGTTCACATTCTCAGTTCCTGCAATTAACAATTCAGGTCCAGCAACTCGATACAAGTGGACTGTCCTGCCACAAGGCATGGCCAAAAGCCCAACACTCTGCCAAGAGGTGGTAGCAGTGGCTTTTAAACCCCATATGGAACAAGGTCTGAAAGTCTTCCATTACATGGACGATATTTTAGTTTGGGAAGAATCATCAACTGACCCTGCAACTTTAAAGGACAGGCTGTACCATCTTTAGAAGCTTTTGGATTTAAAAGAGCCCATGCTAAGGTTCAAATAATTCCCCCAATTCATTTCCTAGGCACTGAAATTTCTCTCACTGAAGTGAGACCTCTCAAATTTGTACTCTCCCTTCCTCCCAAGCTCATGCTAGCATGCCTTCAGTCCTTCCTAGGAAATCTTAACTAGTTCCGCCCATGGCTGTCCATCCCCACCACAATGCTACAGCCTCTCTTTGACCTTCTTCAAGGTGACAAAAACCAAGCTTCCCAGAGAAAGCTCACAGCAGAGGCCTCAGAAGCTCTGGCTGAAGTCAATGGTGCTCTCCAGAGCATGGCTTTAGCACATTTCACACCCTCCCTTCCTGTGCAGTTGCTTATTTTTAACACTACCCCCACGCTCATAGGGTCCCTTTACCAATCCAGTGGAGTACTAGAGTGGCTGCACATGCCCATAGGAGGAACTCCCCAACTGTTAACTGAAATGAATTCTTTAGCTGCTATGATAAGAAATGGGAGGGAACATTCCCTGCAGACAGTGGGGAAGGAGTCTGACGTCATAGTGACACACTTCTCCCTCCTGGATATCCAGTGGCTGATGAGAAATCATGTCCATATAGCTGTAAGCCTCATGGGATTTCCAGGACAGATAGAAAATCACTACCCTAACAACAGGCGGGTAGCTAGGGGGCACAGCTTTAATCCCTATCCCTAAACTGGCTTCTTCCCTGTATTTTCCAAGATGTGCCTATAAGGCAGGCCACATCTGTTTTCACAGATGGAGGGAAGTGAGGGGCTGCAGCCACTATTTATGACAACCTAGACCAAGCCCCTCAGATCCTGTTTCACCCTCTCCCAGGCCATTCCCCACAGTACAGAGAACTCTGTGCAGTTTATCTAGCTCTCAAGGAAACCAACAGGCCACTTAACCTCTTCTCAGGCAGTATCTATGTGATCGACCTGCTGCTCTGGATATCCAGATCCTTTGCCTGATTAGACAAAAATCCCCTCTCCCTGCTTCACATTGCATTTTCATCCCTTTTTCAGAATAGGAGTCACCCCCTCTTCATACAGCACATTCGTGCCCACAGCCTCCTGTCAGGACCTCTCTCTGATGACAACTCTCTTGCAGACCGAATCTCCTCTACAGGGGTTTATGTCCTATCCCTCTCTGAAGCAGAAAAATTCTACTTCCTCACCCATGTTAACTTAAAAGGCCTTCAAGCTCACTTTCCTGATATCCCCTTTGCCCAACTGCAGTGGATCCTTAAAACTTGTTTGTTCTGTTCTACTCTAGTTAAAGTACAGGTTATGGGAATTAACCCCAGGGGATTGAAGGCCAATGCACTCTGGCAAACTGATATTACACACATAGCTTCTTTTGGAAAAAATATGTATTTTTCACCATAGACACTTATTCCAGATTCATCTGGGCTACTCCCCATACAGGAGAGAAAGACAAGGACCTCACTGTCCACCTACTTTCTACCTTTGCTACGAGATGGGCATCCCCAAACAGATTAAAATGGACAATGGGCCAGCGTTTGCTAGCTCTCACTTTAAATCATTTTGTAAGTTATGGAATATTGCACATCATACAGGTATCCCTCTGTATTAGTCAGGGTTCTCTAAAGAAACAGAAGCAACAGGATGAATACATAGCTATATGCAATTTATTGATTTGCTCATGTGACAGAGGTCAAGGAGTCCAACAGTAGCCATGCCGCACTGGAGAGGCTGAGAATCCAGGGAACTGCTCAGTCTGCAAGGCTGGATGTCTCAGTAGTCCCAATCTGATGCTGAAGACCCGATGGATTCCAGGAGATCTGCCGGTCTCAGTACACGCTGGGATCCGAAAGGTTGATCACAGCAGCAAGACAAACTCACCAGTGAGAGAGGCCAGCCACAGGGGAAAAAAAGGGACCAGCTCGCTCTGCTGTGGCCTTTAATACTGCCTGCCAGCAGAAGGTAATGCCCACATTTGGGGTGGGCCATCCATTTTGAGGTGGTCCAATATGAAGATTCTTTTCCTCTTATTTGTTCCTTAGTCCAGTCAAGTTGACACCCAGGATTAACCATCACAAGTCCA
Source organism: Rhizomys pruinosus (assembly GCA_009823505.1). Classification (NCBI taxonomy): domain Eukaryota; kingdom Metazoa; phylum Chordata; class Mammalia; order Rodentia; family Spalacidae; genus Rhizomys; species Rhizomys pruinosus. The sequence continues at coordinate 498,844 of VZQC01003239.1, read as the reverse complement.
CCTCTTGTCAACTTGACACCCAATAAATAGCTTCTCCTTATGTTATGCTTAAATGTCAATTGTAAACAATGGCAAGGTCATAATTCCACCTAACATGTTATAAGTGTCTCATGGGCAATAGCAAAGCATTATATCTTAGAGTAGATGGTAATGTCCTTGAGGAACACTTAGTCCTTCAGTATCTAATAACCTAAATATGACAACACTTAACACTTATCTCAGTTGCACATTCAAACAGGAACAACACAATTATCTGCTTAATATACACATATATATGAACAAGCACATTCTTTACCAAATAGGACAGAAGTTAATATCTATTATAATCCACATTTCTGCAACTGGTCCCGTGGCCTCAGCTGATATTTTTGACTACCTTCTTCTACTACCCATTCTATTTCCTCCACTATCAGCAAGCACCTCTGCAGGTCTTGGCTCTTTCCCGGGAGGGGTGACTATTCATCCCTGAAGGGTCTGGGCCATTTATTGTCCTGTCTGGTTTGGGTTGTTGGAGTTTCCCATTGACCTTAATCACAGGACATGGTAGTACCAGAAGGCACCCTACAGCATCTCCTGCCTTCCAGACATAATCTTCCTTGCCCCCATTGTGGAGAAAAAGTCAAATTTCCCCCTGGTAGTCTGGATCAATCACTCCTCCTACTACTGTTATTCCTTCCTTAGCCTGTTGGCTTAAGGGCAGTAGAAGCCCAAAGTGCCCAGTGGGAAGTCTTAGCTTCCAGTTCAATGGAACATTTTCTGTATCTCCTGGCAAAAGCACTCTCCCCTTTGGAGCCAAAACATCTAGACCAGCAGAATGCAAGGTCGTGGGTACAGGAAGCAAAAATTTTCCTACTGGGTCACTAGGGGTAATAGTGAATGGGATCACTCCCACTTCCACCCCTTGGTTCCTGGACCCATGAATTCTGGCTATAGGAGAAACAGTACCATATAGTGGGTGCTGATTCAAAGCATATACTGCCTGCTGGAGAACCTTGCCCCAGCCTTCCAGGGTATTGCTACATAATTAGTGCTGTAACTGTGTCTTCAAGAGGCCGTTCCATCATTCTATCAAGCCAGCTGCTTCTGGGTGGTGGGGAACAAGGTAAGACCAGTGGATACAATGACCATGGGCCCACTGTCGCACTTCTTTGGCTGTGAACTGAGTTCCTTGGTCAGAAGCAATGCTGTGAGGAATACCATGATGGTGGATAAGGCATTCTGTAAGTCCCTGGATGGTAGTTTTGGCAGAAGCCTTATGTGCAGGAAAGGCAAATCCATAACCAGAATAAGTATCTATTCCTGTAAGGACAAAATGCTGTCGCCTCCATGATGGAAGTGGTCCAATGTAGTCAACCTGCCACCAGGTTGCTGGCTGGTCACCCCGGGGAATAGCACCATATCAGGGGCTCAATGTTGGTCTCTGCTGTTGGCAAATCTGGCACTCGGCAGCAGCTGTAGCCAGATCAGCCTTAGTGAGTGGGAGTCCATGCTGTTGAGCCCATGCATAACCTCCATCTCTGCCACCATGACCACTTTGTTCATGGGCCCATTGAGCAACAACAGGGATAGCTGGAGAAAGAGGCTGACTATCCACAGAACGAGTCATCCGATCTACTTGATTATTAAACTCATCCTCTGCTGAGATCACCTTTTGATGAGCATTTACATGAGACACAAGTATCTTCACATCCTTTGACCATTCAGAGAGCTCTATCCACATACTTCTTCCCCAAATGTCTTTCTCACCAATTTTCCAGTCATGCTCCTTCCAAGTCCCTGACCATCCAGCCAAACCATTGGCTACAGCCCATGAATCAGTATATAATCGAACCTCTGGCCATTTCTCCTTGCAGGCAAAATGCACAACCATGTGCACTGCCCGAAGTTCTGCCCACTGTGAAGACTTTCCTTCACCAGTGTCCTTTAGGGTTGTTTCAGAAATTGGCTGTAATGCTGCAGCTGTCCACCTCTGGGTGGTGCCTGCATAGCGTGCAGAACCATCAGTAAACCAGGCCCTAGTCTTCTCTTCCTCAGTCAACTGATCATAGGGCAAACCCCATGAAGCCATAGGTGCATGCTTAAGCCCAGGAGACATTGTAACAGGAGTGGGAACCATAGGCATTTGGGCAACTTCTTCATGTAGCTTGCTTGTGCCCTCAGGGCCTGCCCGGGCCCTGTCCCGTATGTACCACTTCCATTTGACAATGGACTGTTGCTGTGCACGTCCTACTTTATGGTCTGGTGGGTCAGATAACACCCAGCTCATGATGGGCAGCTCAGGTCGCATGGTGACTTGGTGGCCCATTGTCAAACGTTCAGTTTCCACTAAGGCCCAATAGCAGGCTAAGAGCTGTCTCTCAAAAGGAGAATAGTTGTTTGCAGATGAAGGTAGAGCCTTGCTCCAAAATCCCAAGGGCCTCCGCTGTGATTCCCCTATGGGAGCCTGCCACAGACTCCAGACAGCATCTCTATCTGCCACTGATACCTCAAGCACCATTGGGTCTGCTGGATCATATGGCCCTAGGGGCAGAGCAGCCTGCACTGCAGCCTGGACCTGTTGAAGAGCCTTTTCCTGTTCCAAGCCCCACTCAAAGTTTGCTGCCTTACGAGTCACCTGATATATGGGTCGTAGTAACACACCCAGATGAGGAATGTGCTGCCTCCAGAATCCAAAAAGACCCACCAGACGTTGTGCTTCTTTCTTGGTGGAGGGAGGGGCCAGGTGCAACAACTTATTCTTTACCTTAGAAGGAATGTCTCTGCATGCTCCACACCACTGAACTCCTAGAAACTTCACCGAGGTAGATGGCCCTTGAATTTTAGTTGGATTTATTTCCCATCCTCTCATGCGCATATGCTTTACCAACAAGTCTAGACTAGCTGCTACCTCCTGTTCACTGGGTCCAATCAACATAACATCATCAATATAGTGGACCAGTGTGATATTTTGTGGAAGAGTCAGGCGATCAAGATCCCTTCTAACTAAGTTATGGCACAACGCTGGAGAGTTAACATACCCCTGAGGTAAGACAGTAAAGGTATACTGTTGGCCTTGCCAGCTGAAAGCAAATTGCTTCTGGTGGTCCTTATGAACCGGTATTGAGAAGAAAGCATTGGCCAGATCAATAGCTGCATACCAGGTACCAGGAGACATATTAATCTGCTCAAGTAAGGACACTCCATCAGGTACAGCAGCTGCAATTGGTGTCACTACTTGGTTGAGTTTTCGATAGTCAACTGTCATTCTCCATGATCCATCTGTCTTTTGCACAGGCCAAATTGGAGAGTTAAATGGAGACATGTTAGGAATCACCACCCCTGCATCTTTCAAATCCTTGATGGTGGCACTAATTTCTGCAATCCCTCAAGGTATACGATGATTCTGTTTTTGGTTCACTATTATCCCTGGTAGAGGAAACACCAATGGTTTCCATTTGGCCTTTCCAAACATAATAGTCCTCACTCCACAGGTCAGGGAAGCAATGTGGGGATTCTGCCAATTTCTAATTATATCTATCCCAATTATATATTCTGGGACTGGGGAAATAACCACAGGATGAGTTCTGGGACCCACTGGGCCCCCTGTGAGTTGGACTTCAGCCAAAACTCCATTTATCACCTGACCTCCATAGGCCCCTACTTTAACCAGAGGGCCACAATGCTTTAGGGTCTCCTGGGATCAGTGTCAACTAAGAACCAGTATCCAATAGGCCTCAAAGTGTCTGATTATTTTTTTTCCCCAGTGTACAATTACCCCAGTAAAAGGTCTCAGGTCCCTCTGGGGAAAGACAGGAGGAAGGCAAATGGCATAACTCTTTGATATTGTTACAAGGTCCTTCCTCATCAGAACCTGGCCACCCCTTCATTCAAGGGGTTCTGGGTCTGTGAACTGTCTCAAGTCTGGAAACTGGTTAACTGGATGTGATTTGCTACTGCTGAAATCCAATGTTAACTTCCTATCATTTGTTCTAGAGATTTTCTGCTTATACAGATCAAATAAAAACTTAGGAGGCTTTTTATGTGTTTGGTTCCTGGGAACACCATGATTAATTAGCCAGTTCCAAAGATCATTTTGGGTTATGCCATTATAGGCATTGTTTTGCCTTTGCCACCCATTATGATAACTACGATAACTACGCTCATCTGGCCTTCTGCAATTCAGTGCTGCCACCTGATGCCTACCCTGACATCCTGTTAAACCTATTACGTGTACATTTAATTTATGCAAGTGAGCAACAACTTCTCTAACTGTAATATCTGGCATAAGAAATAGAGCAAAAACAAAGCTCTTCAAATGTTCTGGTGTCTCTCTCAGTACTTTCCATCTTATAAACTCAGTGAAAGGCATGTCCTCTGGGTCCTCATATTGTGGAGAATGTGGTTTTACACTTCAAATCCACTCAAGCATGCCCATCTGCCTGACCCTCACAATCCCTTCATCAATACTAAGCCAAGGAATATCAGGCATCTCTAACTTGCTGTTAGTAGGCCATGTTTTAATAAATACATCAGCCAACCATTCAAATAAACTTTTAACACCTTTTTTAACTGCTCGAGCTTCCATGTTAAACCTAGAATCTCTACTCAGTGGGCTCATATCGATAAACTCAGTATGATCCAATTTTATATTCCTTCCACCATTATCCCACACCCTTAAAATCCATTCCCACACATATTCCTTAGGCTTCTGCCGGAATGAATCAGCAAACTCATTAATTTCTTTAGTAGTATATCGCACCTCCTCGTGGACCACACTTTCTATCTCACCTTGAGGGGCTTGCTTAGACTTCAATCTGGTTATAGGTCTAGAGGCAACAATTGTTGGGCCCTGAGGGACATCAGCTCCCACTGGGAGGGGGGGATTAATTTCCTCAGGCAAGGGTGGGGAGGAGGGATCTGCAGGGTGTGGATTCTCTGCTGAGGGTGGGGAGGTTAATTCCTCAGATAAAGAAAATCCCTCAGAATCCGAGGGTTCAAAATCCTCATCATCATAGTTCTCCCACACATCTCCATCCCAAGTTTCAGGGTTCCACCCTTTCCCCACCAGTGCTCTCACTTTAACTGCTGACACTTTTCGTGGCTGGGAATTAAATTTGCGTTGTAAATCAGCCAACCGTATAATAAGGGCTCCAGCTTGATTTTCTGCTGCTTTAGCTCTTTGGCTGCTGGAGAGAAGATTCTCTTCCAGAGCACACTTGGAAACCTTTAAACTGTTGTTTCGAATCCGGAGCTGGTCATTTTTATCACCGAGCTCCATATTTTCGTCTAACAGTTTATCCAGACATGCTAGGAGCAACAAGGCAACATCATTATTTTCCTGATTTTTCTGCAATTTCTCGAACGTTTTATATATAGAGTCACTAAATTCCTTGCTTCTCACAAGAGGCGAGTTAGGTGAGTCAAATGGATCTATCTTCATAATTACATCAAATAGTCTGCACCAAGGATTATCATTCCTCTTCATGCCACCAGGAGAGCCTTCAGTAACTCTAGGCTTCATTGGGTTGGAGAGCTGGCTCCAGAAACAACCAAGCCCACTAAAGAAATTCATCGTTTCAATTCTGTTTCTCTAGAACCACTTCTGGTACCAAAATCTGTATTAGTCAGGGTTCTCTAAAGATATAGCTATATGCAATTTATTGATTTGCTCACATGACAGAGTTCAAGGAGTCCAACAGTAGCTGCGCTGCACTGGAGAGGCTGAGAATCCAGGGAACTGCTTAATCCGCAAGGCTGGATGTCTCAGTAGTCCCAATCTGGTGCTGAAGGCCCAATGGATTCCAGGAAATCTGCCAGTCTCAGTACACACTGGGATCCGAAGTGTTGATCACAGCAGCAGAACAAACTCACCAGTGAGAGAGGCAAGCCACAGGAAAAAGAAAAGGGATCAGATCCCTCTGCCGTGGCCTTTAATACTGCCTGCTGGTAGAAGGTAACACCCACATTTGGGGTGGGCCATCCAGATTGAGGTGGTCCAATCTGAAGAGCCTTTTCTCTTATTTGTTCCTTTGTCCAGTCAAGTTGACATCCAGGATTAACCATCACACCCACAGCAACAAGGCATTATAGAATGGGCCCAACAAATCCTAAAAGATCATTTATTAAAACAAAAGATGGGGAAATACCCTCCTAACATCCAGCTGGCAATGGCTTTGGCAACTCTAAACCTCTTTAACATTTATGGAGATTCAAAGTGTCCTGCCATAGTCAAACATTGGCAGACATCAAGCACTCTTCCTCAAATACTTGTCAGGTGGAAGGACTGCCTAGACAGTCAGTGGAAAGGACCTGATCCACTGTTAACAACTGGGAGAGGCTTTGCATGCATCTTCCCAAAGGACTGTCCCAGACCCATTTGGATTCTGGCCAGAAATGTCAGATTCATCCCCACTGACCAAAAAGATGTCATGCCTGACACTTGTGGATAAAAAGAAGAGGAAGAGGAGACAACACTCCCAGAACCAAATGACATAACATGGAAGAAACTTGACCAACTCCTCACTTCTGCAAAATCCATGTCCCCCACCACACCCCCCTGTCTGCCATCTTTCTAGCTGCTCTCATAATAGTTCAAGGTAACTCTGCCTCTACCCAGCCTATTCACAGCTTGGACCCATGTTTGGCGATTCCTTGTCAAAGAAACTTGGGAGGGGAGAAATCAGGTAATTGGACCCAGGACTGTCCTTTGCAAGACTGTAGTGAAGCAATCACAATTACTGTGTTTCCCAATTCCACCATTACCTTCCAGGCACCCTTTATCTGTTTCCCCCATCTTAAAAAAGAACAGTGCTTGCAGGAAGCTGATACTTATGGTGGTTGTAGATTCTGATCTTGCAGGTTGGAGAGTGTTTGCAGCCCAAGAAGCCTATTTCAAATTTGAAATAACCAGTTTAAAATTAATGTGCAGGACCCCTGGAGTGAGTACTGGAGAGCTGGAGTACAGGGAAAACTCTACCCTTACAGCAATGCCTGGTAACCAAAGGCAGACATCCGTATCTCGCCAGCATGTTCTAGCTCCTCAACCCATCCTCACTCAATCCTACATTCTGTTACAGGAGTCCAAAATGGAAGGAAAGCTGCAGTCCACTGTAACATGGCCTCAGTGCATTGAATACACCAGAGATCTCCTCAATTACACAACCCATCCTAATGTCTCCCAATGTTTTTTCTGTGCATCCCTCACATGCCCTCTTTTCACTGCCATCTCCTCTAACACCTCTTTACAGGAATCTGCCTCCGTGGAGACAGAGCCAGTGTTTCACGGCATTCCTCTCTTTGACCCACTCACTACACTTCCTATTTGTTTAGTAGGAGCTGCAGCAGCCCCAGACCCCAGGTGACTCCAAAGTGTCCCTCTAGACAGGACCGTGTGTGTCAAATCACCATTCTTCTCTGGTGTGATGGCACCGTATCCCTCTGTGCAAATGCTACTGCTTCTGGAATTTGTTTGCCCATAATTACCACCCCTCAGCTCTTCCTTTATGAAAAGGAGGAAGTCGCTTGGATGCTGCAGCCAGACCCAGACCGTCAAATTAGAATTAATAAATAAATCCAGGTTCTGGTCAGCCTAGGCCTTGCCTTCTCCACTGCAGGGATGGGAACTGCAGGCAGAGCCCTAGGGAAGGTTACAGCTTGGAAGCGGACTTCCAAACTAAGCTTGATGAAGCAATGGTGTCCACAAGGAACAGCCTTGAATCGCTCCAGAGACTGATAACTTCTCTGGCTGAGGTGGTGATGCAGAACCGGGCGAGCCCTGGACTTACTGACTGCAGAAAATGGGGGAACCTGCATGTTCCTGGGAGAAGAATGTTGTTTTTATTTAAATGAGTCTGGTATTGTTGAGCAAAATGTTAAAACTCTAAGAGATCTCAGGAAAGAACTCCATGATAGATACTCCCCACAAGTTTCTGTCCCATGGTTTTCGAACCCCCTGACCTCCTGGCTGCTTCCCTTACTAGGACCCATTTTCACCCTAGGAATTCTCCTGACTATCACACCCTGTGTCCTCCGGTTAATCAAAAACAGAATCAATACACTCACTGAGGTTGTGGCCAAAACTGTTGTAGTCCAATACCAGGCCACCCCAGGGGACTCCCTAGAGGACCTTGACATTACTGCTCCATTTTAATTAAAAAATAAAGGGTGGGATGTGGGAATGGAACTTTGTGCATGGCTTGAAGTGAAAAATTGTAAGACCTGTCCCAGGAAGATCTCCAGTCATCTGATGTCTCTGTGGGCTTCCAGAGTTATCTGTAGCCAGAAGATTTGGGATATTACAATGATTCTTGCTTCACCTTATCTCTGAAAAGTTCCAGGTCTGTTCCCTTGAGGCATTGAGCAGAATGTCACACCTCTAGTTACAAGTTGCACAAACCGGAAATCTGCAGCCCTCCAATTAAACCTAGGTTGGCTCACCCCTCCCTTCTGCCTGCTCCCCACTTCCTTGCCAAAAGCACAGTAGTCTTGAATATATAGACCTCACTGACAGTAAATAAATGGAGTTCCTAACCTCCCCGGCACTCATGTGTATGTGTGTGTGTGTGTGTGTGTGTGTGTGTGTGTGTGTGTGTGTGTTCGTTCTATGGGTGATCTCCAGCAGTATTCCCTCAACCCTTCTTGCTGGAGCAGTGCCCAGAGACTGCCGGGCTGCAGGCAGGAGGCAGGTCCTGGAGCTGAGCCAAGAAGCGAAGGACAGCTTGTGGTAGGCAGTCACGCATGACTCAAAGACACTACAGCCGACAAAATACTAAGATGTAGTCTACAGAAATTAATAAATTAATGAGTATCACTGAAACCTGCTAATAAGAGTATAGGCTTCAAGAAATTTAGAACTTTCCTGTAAATTTTATTAAATGGTAAAATAAAGCCTCGTTATACCTTTATTGACATTTTAATGTAACCTGTACACTTACAAATGTTATGTGAAAATCAGGTAAAGTAATTTTTCTAGCTTCCAGACTGTGGAAATACTGTGAAGCAATGGCAGCCATATGTCTGTATATCCCAAATCTAATTGGCTATTAGCTCTCTCCTTGGAGGAATAACTCACGGCTGATGCCACAAGCTTACATCCTCTAGTGGTTAGGAGAAGTTATAAGCCACAGTAAGGCCCTGTCATGTTTTACAGAAAAAACACCATTCATGGATTAGCATACCATCTGAACATCTGTGTGTATACCAAAGTAACCTACCATAATAATTAGTAGTATTTAAATACCTATATATCTAATAGCTTGTGCTTCATTAGTAGGATTGAAATGCTATTCCTGAACAAACTGTCAGCCCATGAAAAGAAACAGCCAGAACTGATCAGAGTGCAAAATGACTTCTCCAGACAAAGTAGACTGTCTTGATTCTTGTCCACCTGTGCTCCTTTTCTAAAGCCTAGGGAACAATCTGCAGAAGAGGGTATGTGGTAGAATGTAAGGGCTGCAATTGGGGTGAATGGTGAAACTACAGCAACATAGACTGGATGCTTATTTGATCAACTTGAATGTACATACAAGCCCCTCCAGCTGGATGGTAGGAGTCTTGGGCTGTGTGGGTTTGGGCACAACTGCTTGCAAATTGGTTTTACACAAAGGATGCTTGTACTCATAACTTATTACTTATTGTTAACAAAATGAAATAAAAGAAAGTATAAAAAAAAGAACAGCTTCCAGGTTGAAAACTTCCAAATATTTGAGAAACCTTGCTTGCGTAGCACTGAGGCTCAACATTATTAAACATTTTGTCACATTCTATCTCTGAATGTGTTTGAGTATATGCATGGGTGTTTTGAACATTTGAAACAGAGCTATAGATATTGACAACTTGACCTTTAAATATTTTAGTATGTGTCACCTAAGAATAAAGACATTTTTCCAATCTTGTCTAATTCAACAAAAATTAGCATTCTTTCTTTAAAAAATAGACTCTCCAAAGTCTTCCATTTTTTAAATTTATATCAAATGTCTAGAATTGTTTGCTTTGATGGAAATAAATCATTATTGCTCCATTTAGCTGCTCATCTTCTAATGTTATTTTATATTATTGTAAATAGTTTATATTACTTTGCCTTAAAATTCTTTCCCTGTCTTGCCTGTCAGTACATAAGTAATATTCAAATGACACAAGAAAACTAGTTGTAGATAAACATCCTGAAGTGAAGCATTAGCAGGAACAAACATATTTTGCTTAGTTTGACAAAATTGCTCATTGCTGTCTTTTCTACAAAATATCACATAAATTAGTAATTTGTTTTTGTGGTTCATATCAAGGGCTTTAAAACAACTCAATCATTCCTGTTTACTTTTTTATTTTAGGAATTCTTTTAGTTAGACCACCAGAAACAGGAAAGGCACTTCTTGCCCAAACCAAGGCAGGAGAAGTTGATGTTCCTTTTCACTATGCTTCTGCATCAGAATTTGATGTATCAGCCTATTTTCATCTATGCAACTATATGTACAAGAGGAAAACAAAGGTTCAGGTTCAAATTGGTCTATTTAAAGAAGGAACAACGTGGCATGTGGGTATAGCTCAATGGCAGAGCAGCCGCCTAGCATATATGAGTCCCTGGATTAGATTCCAAGTACTGCTCACCACCACTCTGCCCCCCCAAAGTAAAGAGATGATACACTAGTTTCTCCACAGTTGATGTTTGTGTGTGTTGTAGGAGAGTTAAAGCTTATATCACTGTTCATAATATAAAAATGAAGAAGTATTGGTTTGAATTTTAATGTTAGTGTGATACATTTTGGAACCAAATAGAAATTTAGGAGCAAATAAGTTGAATTGGTGAAGTTGAAAGTAATTTTTAATTTTAATTATGAACCAAAGCTTTTTATGTCTGGTTGTTTCTCTAAGTGGAACACATGGCTTGTGGTATATGTACTTGGTCATTTATTATTAGTTTCTTCTCTTGGCCATCATTGAGGTAAAGAAAGGACTTCTGCATGAAATATGGTTTCATGTGTGCTTCAGTCTTCAGTAAAAAGTACCTTTTACTTCCCCTCTAAATACCTTTAAACCCATTGAAGGAGTCACCATTATCAGAACCACAAACTTCCAGAGACATTAGATGAGTATGAAAAGAGAAATGTGTGAAGTACTATTGTTAGAAGGTACAACATTGTGCTGAGATAGGAAGTCCATCACAAAATGCCATGTTACCTGGTCCCATTTACAGAAAACATTTAAAATAAGCATATCCAGAGAAAATTATGCTACTGGTTGCCAGAGAGTTGGAGGAATGTGACATAACTATCAAAATATATGAAGTTTCTTTCTTAGAATATCCCCAAATTTTATCTAAATGATACTTGTCTAACTGAATATATAAACAGTGAAATATCTACTTAGAATTTTGAATTGTTTGACTTATAGCTCCATAATATTGAAAACATCACATTTTAAGAGAACACATTACAATTTTATTGATTTTTATGTTGTGTATGAGTGTATTGCCTCCTCATGTGTAACTGCATCCATGTCGTGCAATGCTCGTGGAGGGGAGAGAGCATGTAAGATTACTCTGCAACTGGAGTTAAGGTTGTGCACCTGGGTCCTCTGCAAGAGCAGCCAGTGTTATAACCACTGAGCAATCTCTCAAGCCTGGCACTCATTCCAAGCACCAAATTGGTCATTAATAACTGTACAGGCTTTTCCCAACACGTGTTCACATACAGGCAATACACTCATATACATAAAATAATAATTTTTACAAAAGGATCATTCATTAAAATGACAATCTTTATTTTAGTTTTTTAAATTTTAATTTATTTTGTATGTGTATGAATGTACTGTCTGCATGCAGGTTTGTGCACCCGTGTCATGCAATTCCTCAGAGGTCAGAAGAGGCCGTTGGATTCCCCTGGAACTGGAGTTAAAGATGGTTCTCAGCCTCCATGTGGGTGCTGGGGATCAAACCCGGGTCATCTGCAAGAGCAGTAGGTGCTCTTAACCACTAGGCCATCTCTCCAGCACCTAAAATTACAATCTTATATCAAGGAGACCCAATTGATGCTAAGAAAAAACTATTAGAACTGATTAAAATTTTATAGAAAGTAAAAATCAATACACAAATATCACTAGCATTGTTTATATCAATAACAGACTTGCCAAGAAAGAAATCAGTAATACATCTCTTTCAGAATTGCTTCACAAAACACCAAGGATTAAACTTAACCAATCAATCATGCTGTGCATGGTGGCACATGCCTTTAATCCTAGCTTTGTGAGCTCAAGGCCAGACTGGTCTACAGAGTGAGTTCCAGATGTAGATAAAGGGAGACCCTGTCTTGAAAAGACCAAAAAAAAAAAAAAATTAAAAAACTTAACCAATCAAGTAAAATACCTCTACCGTGAAAGTTTTTTGGACACTAAAGTCTTTAATAGACACTAGGAAGAATTACTGTTGTGAAAATGACATTGTGAAAATGACATGGACGCAGTTACAAATGAGGAGGCAATACACTCGCATACCATAAAAATCACAATACTATTGTGAAAATGAAAATTACATTGTGAAAATGACTATATTACCAAAAGCAACCTACAGATTCAATGTAATTCTCATGAAAATCCTTTTACCATTCATTAGAGAACTAAATTGATCCTGAAATCCCTATCCAAACACAAAATGATCAAAGAGATAAAATTTTGTTTTGTAGAAAAAGGAATGATGCAAGTATCACAATAACCAATCTTAGATTATTTATAAAGCCATGGTAACATCATGGAACTGGCAAAATAACAGAAATGTAAATCAATGGAATAGAGTAGGTAAATAAATCCTCAAAGTTACAGCCATCTAGTTTGGACAAATATGTCAAAACTGTGCATTGGAAAGGGAAACAGCCTCTTCAACTGTTAGTCCTGGGAAAACTGGATATCTACCTGTAGAAGAATGAAACTCATTGTGTATCTGTCACACTGTACAAAACTTACTCAAAATGGTTAAAGACTGTAATATAAGACTTGAAGCTCTGAAGCTGTTACAGGAAGGCAAGATAGAGATATATGTAAGGATCTTCCTTCTGTAAAGAACACCAATAACTCAGAAAATAACACCTAAGACTGACAAGTGAAATTGCATGGACTATAAAAAGTTTCTGCTCAGAAAAGAAAATTATCAACAGACAGATTTCACAATGGCAGAGAAACCATTGCTAGGTATACATCTGACAGAAGATTACTTTGTACAATATATAAAAATGCCTAAGAACCAAACAATCTAATTAATACATGGATTAGTGAAATGAGTAGGCAGTTCTCAAAAAAATGAAGCAGAAATGGCCTATAAATAATTTAAAAATGTTCAACATCTGTAGTCATTAGAGAAATGAAAATTAAAATTACTTTGAGACACCATCTCAGTTATTCAGAATGTCTATCAGCAAGAGAGCAAATGACAACAAAATATTGGCCATACAGCAAATCAAACTGAAGGCTAGAGAGATAGCTCAGTTAGTAGAGTTCTCGCTGTGCAAGCACTAGGACCTGAATTCTATTCCTAGAACCCATATAAACATATCCAAGTATGGGGCTGGAGAGATGGCCTAGCGGTTAAGAATGCTGACTGCTCTTGCAGAGGACCCGGGTTCGATCCCCAGCACCCACATGGTGGCCAAGAGCCGTCTGAAACTCCAATTCCAGGAAAACTCCAGTTCCAGGGGAGTCCGACGCCCTCTTCTGTCCTCTACGGTATTGTACATCACGGGTGCACAGACTGGCATGCAGACAATACATTCATACACATACGGAAATAAATAAAATTTTTAAAAAATGAAAAAAATAGATATCCAAGTGCCGGGCATGGTGGTACACATCTTTAATTGCAGCACTTGGGAGACAGGCAGGTGGATCTCTGTGAGTTCAAGGTGAGCCTGGCCTACATAGTGAGTTCCAGGACAGCAGGACCTACAGGGAGACCCTGTCTCAACCACCCCCCCCCCAAAATCCATGCATAGTTACACAATTTCTACCCTCAGTGCTGGAGAAGTAGAACAGGAAGTTTCTGAATTCACTGGCCAGAGAGTCTAAACTAATAGGAGAGACCCAGCCCAGTGAGAAACACACAGTGGGGTACACACACACACGCACACACACACACCCCAAGAATAAGATCGATAACATTGGAGGAATGACATCTCCGGGTAGACTTCTGGCCTCCATGCACATGTGTGCACATGAACCTACATGTGCATGGAGGCTAGAAATCTATGATTATCTAAACCTAGGATTACATTTAATGCACAAATGTTTAAACGCAAAAATAATTTTTCTATTATATCATGTCAAAATGGGATAAAAATAAAATAATTATCAAGAGAAACTATGCGAACATGGAAATTGATCAGTTAATGTTTTAACATTTTTATTTTGTGTTTCTATGGGTATTAACTGCAGGTATCTAAGTGCACCTGTGTACTGTAATGATCCCACAGGTCAGCAGAAGGAATTGGATTCCTCTGGAACTGGAGTTACAGATGGTTGTTAGCCACAATGCAGCTGCTGAGAACTGAACCTGGGTCTTCTGCAAGAGCAGCCAGTGATCTTAACCACTGAGCCATCTCTCCAGCCCCCAATTCATTTTATAAAAATATATTTTATTATTTTATTTTATGTATATGAGTGTATTGTCTGTATGTACATAAGTGAACTGGTGTCCTACAATTCCCATAGTGGTCAGAAAAGGACATTAGATCCATGGAACTGGAGCTATAGACAGTGGTTAAGCACCATGTGGGCACTGGTAAGCAAACCCAGGTCCTTGGCATGAGTAGCTGGTACTCTTAACCACTGAGCACATCATGACTCTACTCCCTGAATTCATTCTGAGTCATCAGTGGATCACTGAGGATATCTAGAGTACTCAGGAAATTCTAGCATAAAATGAAAATGAAAGCACAGTTTATCCAAACCTTAAGACAAGACACAGGCAGTTCTAAGAAGACAGGATAAAGTTTATTTTTCATTTTGTCTTATGTTTATGAATGTTTTGTTTTCATGTATGTAAATGCACCTGTGTGTGCAATGCCCATGGAGGTCAAAATGGCCTCAGATCCTTTTAAGCTGGAATTGTTGGTGGGTGGTGTGAACTAAACCTAGGTCTTCTTCTAGAGCAGCCAGTGTTCTTTAGCACTGAATCATCTCTCCAGCCACTAATAAGAAAGTTTATAGCTATTAGAACTTACATCACAAGATTAGAGAGTTTTCAAATAAACAGTAGTGATACATATCAAGGTCCTAGACACCCTAGAACAAGGAAAAGTCATTAGATGGAAAAATAGCAAAAATCAGCTTTAAAATCTATTAACAAATAAAAAATCTAATACCAAATGTGAGTGAAGCAGAGACATGTTTCTCTGAAAATCAAACCAAGGCTGACAGATCCTTAGCAAATTAGCCAGAGAGAATCAGCAAACATTCATAAAATTACAGGTGAAAAGAGGTGGCATTAGAACAGATACAAAGGAATCCAGAGGATACTAAGAAAATTTATACTCCAAAAGATGGAAAATATGGAAAAATGGATAAATTATTAGACAAACAGGACCTGGCAAAATTAAATCAACAGGCTATAAGTAAGATATAAAGAGAAATGTGATTTGAGTAGTAATAATTAATTACCCAAATGAATGCCCAGTAATGGTCAGATTCAGTGCTGAACTCTTGAGATGTTTAAGAACTAGCACCAATTCTCCTTAAATTATTCCTTAAAATGGAAAAGGTTGGGAAATTACTCAACTCATTTTGTGGAGCCAGTATTTCCTTGATGCCAAGAAGAGGCAAGGGTGCAGTAAAAGAAAAGCCAACCATAGCTAGGGGGCACAGCTTTTATCCCAACACTCAGGAGGCAGAAGCAGGCAGATTTCTGTGCCATCATGGATGCTTCTCTTGGTAAAGATCCTTTGAACAGGAATTGACAAGGGTGTCTCTGGTGCTTTGAATCCACCCAAGGAACTTGCCTAAGGGCAGGACAACCATGATGGTGGTGGCAGTGCTCCCCTGGTTCCTTCCTTTCAGAGCCACATCCCATGATACTTCTGGGGCCAGCAAAGAGCCCTGAAGAAGTTCTTGGCCTTTGAGAGTGACAGTAACCTTAGCTGAGGTACTATTGGCAGCTGATTATTGCTGGATAAGGGAGTGTTGTTCTCTAAGGGAGTGACTCTGGGTAGGCTGACTAGACTCCAGTGGATGAACTTGCATGGAAGGACATCTGGGTACATAAACTTGATTCAGTAGCCCTTAATACATATGAGAAAATTAAATTTTGTGAGGGTGGGTAAGGGTATAAAGATGTACAAATTATGATGTTTTGTAGGAAATGTACAAAAATCAAACTATATACTGAAAAAAAGACTGTAAGGTAGTCTTTCTTGGGCTTTTCCACTAGCCAGGGGAGGCTGTCCCTGGGGACTTGACATCGATGTGCATGTGCCCCATGAGTGTGTCCAACACAGAACATGCCACTTCTCTCATCTTCATCTAAGAAATGACTCTGGCTCTGGTGGGGAACCATGGCCTGCTTCACTAGAATCATCCCTGCTTCTTCTAGGATTCTAGGAAGGAGAAAAGGTAAGGAAGAAGGTTCTGGCCCTCCACCATTGCATAAACACACACACACACACACACACACACACACACACACACACCTGTTATCCCACACTAGGGAGGCTATGGCAGAAGATCTGTGTGTTTGAAGCCAGCCTGAGGGACATAGAAATTTCTAGGGTTTTTTTTTGTTTTATTTTGTTTTGGGGATTTCTGAGACAGGGTCTCCCTGTAGTCCCAGCTGGACTGGAACTCACTTTGTAGACCAGGCTGGCCTTGAACTCAAGCTGAACATTGGATGCCAGTCAGTATTGTGTATAGTGGGAGACTTGATTATCATCTCTGTTAGGACTGAGCTGGGATAAGTGTTGTCCAGTGGCCTGCAATTTGGGTTACATGGATCCTTTACATAAGTTGTTTTTTTTTTTCATATGAAATGTGCTGAAGTAAGCAGAAATGGAATGCTGATTGTTAATTCCCCTCCCCTTTCTCTTGCATAAGTAGAGAAAAAGATACACATTTAAATGGTATAATCTCAGCATTGAAGGAAAATTATTCCCTACTTTGCAAATCTACTTGTGAGAATTTTAAAAAGCTTTATAAAGAAGCTTTAAAATATAAAGAAAATTCAGGCATCCTAGCACTCAAGACACAGAGGCAGGTGGATCTCTGAGTTCAATACCAGCCTGGTCTACAGAGTGAGCCCTAGGCCAGGTGGGACTTAAAGGGAGACCCCATCTTAAAAATACCAAAAAAGCACATTTAATTAATGAATTTAAAAAAATAAAATAAATTGGAAAGAAAACAGACAAATTCAGAAGGCTAACCAAAATTCAAATCTTCAATGGCATTGAACTGTTTCTTTTAGCTGCTCTTGAAAACTGCAGGTAATAAGGTGAACTTCTTCATTTAAGGATTTGGTGCTAGGATCCGCAGAGGAGGGACAGCATACTTTGTTTTTCTGAGACTGTGTAACTTCACTTAGCATAACAGCTTCTACCTCCATCCATTTACCTACAAAATTCATGATATCATCTTTCTTTACTGCTGCATAGAACTCCATTGTGTAAATATACCTCATCTTCATTATCTTCAATTCCTCAGTTGAGGGACACTTGAGTTGTTTCCAGCTCTTCACTCTTATAAAAGGAGCTACAATAAACATGGTTGTGCATGTATCTCTGCTATGTGATGGATACTTTGGGTATGGATCCCAAGGGCATCAGGGGACAAAGGGGACAAGCTTGGTGTAAGCTGAGCTTTTCTCCTACTGAATCCAGGTACAGACCTTGGCATCTGGCCCTGGAGGATTGGTGGGGAGATTGCAGGTGGTGGATGGTTGTTCTCTGAGTACATCTCACCAGGTGTGTGATTGGGGCTCACCTCACTGGGATGTGGGCGACATGGGCTGCACTGAAACCAAGATGATGTGCCCTTCTGGCCCACAGGACCAGGAGTGCCTGGAGACCTCAGGGTGCAGGTTTTGCAGGCCTGGGTGTTTCAGGTGGCTTGGGTGTTGTGTGGCTTAGTCCATTGGGTGAGCTCTTTGCTGGTTGAGAAAAGGGTGTTGGTCTGTGTAGTGTTAGGATAGAGTTGAGATTTTTGGAGCCTAAAGTGTCCACACCTGTCCATCAATTGCTGGAGAGATGGCTCAGTGGTTAAGAGCACCCACTGCTCTTGCAGAGCACCCAGGTTGATACCAAGCACCCACATGGTGGCTAATAAATGTCTTTCACTCCAGTTCCAGAGGACCCTGATGCCCTCTTCTGACCTCCGTGGCATTGCATGACACAGGTGCACCAACCTACATGCAGACAGTACACTCAAAAACATAAAAATAATAATAAATGAAAGAAGTCAACAAAAGCACCTGAAGAGTTTAACCAACATCAGTGTCAGCTCAATCAACACCTAAGCTTCACATTACAAGCATAAACAAAAGAAGCTTCCTAAATGCCTAAAGCTCAATGAAAGAGAGACTCAGGTGTATCTCCACCAAATACCAATACTCCTATTCCAGTACCTTCTAGTGAAGACCCCTTGGATATAACTCAGGATACAGATCTCAAAAGAACAATTATGAATATGATTAGAGAAATTAAGGTGTGAAGGGAATTTAAGGAGCTTATAAACAAGGAAGTCCAGAACCTAAAAGAAGACAGGGATAAATTGAAAGAGGACAGCAATAAATTGTAGAATGAAATTACAAAAGATATAGAAACACTGAAGAAAATGCAAGTTGATTGGGCTGGAGAGATGGCTCAGAGGTTAAGAGCACTGACTGCTGTTGGAGAGGAGCCGGGTTCAATTCCCAGCACCCACATGATGGCTAAGAACCATCTTTGACTCCACATCCAGGGGAATCCAACACCCTCTTCTGACCTCCACAGCATTGCATAACACGGGTGCACCAACTTATATGCAGACAGTATATTCATACACTAATAATTTTTTAAAAAAGAAAATGCAAGCTGGAATGAAAAAAGAAGAAATGCAACATTCCACAAACAACTTGGAAAAGATGGCAGAAACTCTAAATAATAGAATGGATGAAGTAGAAAATAGAATATCAGGACTGGAAAACAATATGGAAGAATTGGATAAATCAAGTAAAGATTATGAAAAAATTTAAAAAAAGACAAGAACAGAATAAACAGGTACTGTGGAATGCTATGAAAAGACCAAACCTACAAATTATAAGGCTAGAAGAGGAAGAAAATTCACAGGATATTGATATGGTGTAGAGAAAAATTGTCCCAAATTAAAGTGAGAGACACACATACAAGTACTAGAAGTATATAGAACATGAAGCAGACAGAGCCAGAAAAGAAATTCTCCACACCATATCACAGTAAAAACACAAGATGTTCAAAGCAGATTAAGGATACTGAGGGCTGCAAAAGAAAAACAAGTTATCTACAAAGGAAAACCTATCAGAATGACAACTGGTTACTAAATGCAGATGATGAGAGCCAGAAGAGCGTGATCTAAAATATTCCACATTCTAGATTGGAGAGATGGCTCAGGGGTTGAGCCCCAACTGCTCTTGCAGAGGATCCAGTTACAATTCCCAGCACCCACATGACTGGTAAGAATCGTCTTTACTGCCAGGCATGGTGGAGCACGCCTTTAATCCCAGCACTCAGCAGGCAGAGTCAGGCAGATCTCAGTGAGTTCAAGGCCAGCCTGGTCTACAGAGTGAGTTCCAGGCCAGCTGGAACAAAGGTGATAGTTGTTCTGAAAGGCTGGTGACCTTTTAGCAAGAGACAAGAACTGCAAAATAGTTTATTCTGCAGCCCACAGGCTGTGAAGCTGGTGACTTCACAGACATCAAGCTGTCAGCTAAACCTGGTCTAAGAGCTGCTCACTCCTTGCTCAAGACCCTTGCTACACAGCCTCACCCAAGTTAAGGAATGATTATCCTTAAAGCTTCACCTCTGGCTTAGGGGGTGATTGCCCCTTAAGCAACTGAGCTAGCTGAAACTCAGTTGTAAATCTGATGGATCTACAATTTGCTTACACCTAAACCATATCTCAAATAATATCTGATGGCAATGAGGAATCCATTTATAGTATACAGCATCTCCCTTATATGTCCCATCCAGCAGGACATTCAATGGAGTTTAACGGCCTGGAGGAGAGAATGAAGGGAAAGAGACACAAAGAAATGGACAGCAAGACAGGAGGTCTGATCAAGCTGACAAATTTTATTTTTCTTTAACCACTATATATACCAGGAGTCCGGTATATATAGTGGTTAAAGCAGGATGTCGGAAGGGAGACCTTTAGCTCTCAGGGCAGCAGGTGTTCTTGAGAAGCAGGATGTTGGCAGGGTGAAAAGGTTAGTAATGAGTAGAAGGAGGAAGGGTTGCCTAGTAACTTAACCGCATGATCTATATCTAGGTTGCTGATCTAGCCATCTGTGACCTACTTAGCATGGTTACACTATAGTTTATTGTATTTTGTCTAACTCTAAAGGTAATTCTAAAGGCAACTCTAAAGGCTAGCCAAAATGTTACTTATATAATGTAAATGGTACTTAGATAATGTAAATGTTACTTAGATAATTTTTTTTTTATTTCTGTATGTGTATGAATGTACTGTCTGCATGCAAGTCTGTGCACCCGTGTCGTGCAACGCCGCGGAGTTCAGAAGAGGGTCTCGGATTCACCTGGAACTGGAGTTCTCCTGGAATTGGAGTTTCAGACGGTTCTCGGCCGCCATGTGGGTGCTGGGGATCGAACCCGGGTCCTCTGTAAGAGCGGTCGGCGCTCTTAACCGCTAGGCCATCTCTCCAGCCCCTGTTACTTAGATA
Source organism: Rhizomys pruinosus (assembly GCA_009823505.1). NCBI lineage: Eukaryota > Metazoa > Chordata > Mammalia > Rodentia > Spalacidae > Rhizomys > Rhizomys pruinosus. The sequence goes on along the minus strand of VZQC01003239.1, from coordinate 477,993 downwards.
ATTAAAGGTCAGTTGAGTCCATCAGCTCGCTCCCAGCAACTCTTCCTTTCTTATTATGGATTGGCAAGACCAAGGGACAGGGATAGAGGCCTGATCCTCAGTTTTTTGTTTGGGCATTGCACTGAAGGAGGTCCATCCCTAGACTTGGCTAGTTGAAGAAACTTCCAGCCTCTCAGGGTGTCTTTTTCCTGAGGAGAGGGCAGATTTTTAACACCAACCTTATGCAATCAGGCATGTCCCTCAAGGAACCCAGAGCAGGCTGTTGTTTGCCTTTCCTTTGCAGTACTTTGTCTCACATTCTCTTTGGTGCCTTTTCCGTACTCAGCAGGCCCCTGGGAAAGCCGCGCTGGTAATTATTTTGTCCATGGACAGTTATGGCCCTTTCTGGGCTGAGTGGAGATGGGTTGGCTTGGTGTAGCCTTGTCGTCGTCTTCAAGAGTGAGCCTGTGATAGTGGATTTGAATAGGTTTGGTGGCCAAGGAATCTATCTGTTGTTTAATAAAGCTTGTTAAGCAACTGAGGGCCCAAGGGCCAAAGGAAACAAGTAAGATCATCCCTACAAGGGGGCCTAGGAGGGAGGGCAGCAAGGTAGTAAGCCAGGGTGAGGTTGAGAACCAATTTTTAAACCAGTTTTCATCTTTTTCTCTTTCTTTCTTTCTTTCTTTCTTTCTTTCTTTCTTTCTTTCTTTCTTTCTTTCTTTCTTTCTTTCTTTCTTTCTTTTTTCCAAGCCTTTTCTGACCTTTTTCATACTATCTCTAACTATTCCTGTTTTATCTGCATAAAAGCAGCACTCCTCTTTAAGGGTGGCACAGAGCCCGCTTTGTTGTAGGAAGAGCAGGTCTAGTCCTCTACAATTTTGGAGGACTGCCTCAGCCAGCGAGGAGATGGAGTCAGTGAGATCGGAGATCCCTTTTTGTAAGTCTTGAATATCTTGGTCTATTGTAGTGCTGAGTTCCAGATAGCGGGAATTAGAAATAACCAGGGAGGAAATACCTGTGCCCGCACCCACAGCCCCAAGGCCAAGCAAAAAAGCAAGGGTAACAGAAGTTATAGCTTCGCGGCGGGAGCAGCTGAGGGAAGGGGGGTGTCAGATGACTGGTCCCACAGGTGAAAAAATTCTTCAGGGCGATAGTAGATTAATCGTGGGATAATTTGAACAAGGACACAAAACCCTTTGTTTTGTAGGATGGGATTATATACACATGGAATTATGCCATCTAGGCATGCCCATCATGTGCCATTAGGGGGGATAATATAAGTGTGGAAGTTGTCAGGATGAATGGTCTTGTTACAGAGGTGTATGTAATTCGAGGGGACAGGGGTCTTAGTAGATGTAATGCAGAGTCCCTTTCCTACCATTTGGGACAGTGTAAGACCTTCCCCTTTAAAAGAGCTCCAGCGACAAAGATCAGAGGTGTTGGATACAGAGTATGTCCCAGTGACAGCCACACCCTCATAGAAATGCAGAGAAGAGTGATAACACAGCCAGCACTCAGTGGTGAGGCTGGGATCTGTGATGTTGAGGGTCAGGTAAGCTTGATTTATAAGGGTAAGAATAAGGTCCTTGGAGCTCACCTGGTCATGAGGGGTGTTTGTGGTTGAAAGAGCGGGAGGCAGTGAGGTAGTATTATTTGGGGTGGTTTTAGTATTTCGTGGGGGGGGGGTGACGGCGCCTTCCTCCAAGGGTGGTGTTGGGTCCCAGAGCAGCAAGGGATCCCGAGTGGGGGGCCTCCTTAAGGAGTTTTATGAAGAAGGTAATTCCTGTGTCTGTACCATGTTGGTATAGACGTAGCCCCCAGGTGAAGCCCGTGGTCCAGTCTGGTTTTGTCTTTCCTGACTCATAAAGGTAATATTAAGGGAGAGGCACCAGCAGCATTTTCAGCTTTGCATCCGGGCTTGGTGTTAAGAGTGTCGGTGGGGGGTTTAAACCCGCGATCAACCTTAATATATTCCCAGGATGAAGAAGGGTTCCAATAGGCTGCTCCTGTGGTCTCACAGCTCCAAGAGGCACAATAGTAATCTAACCTGCCACCGCACTTATGGATAATTAAATGAGGGCAGCGGGGCCCTGGGCAGACAAACTCTGTGGCCTGAAGGATGTCCACCTCATGGAATTGCTGCAGCCAGGTTTAAGGGAGTGGTGCACAGATATAAAAAGATTTACTTGAGAACCGCTAAAAGTGGAGGGCATGTCAATTTCAGGGGCAGGAGCAGTGTTTGACAGTTCGAGGTGTTCAAGCCCCCCAAGGGGCTCTGCCTAGTGTCAGTTTGCAAAGGTCTGGGTTTAGAGAGTCTGGCCACCAAATGATGGGGGAAGTGTGAGAACTGGACCATATCACATCTCCTCTTTCTGACAAAACCACACAGGTATAGTTCCAGGGGTAATGATTATATATTGATCCTTGGTTTGTTTTGAGTGGTTTGGGGGTTATTGGGGTGGTCATGAGGATCAAGATTATCAGGATTGGGAGGGTCCTCCACAGGGTGAAGGTCATCCCCTGGAGTAGCAGCATCTATGGAAGAAGAAGAGGCTGTCTCAAGTGGAGATGAAGGCTCCGTTCTGGACAAAGGAGGATTAATCATTCTTATTAATCTTTCTGGGAGCCACCCAGGCCCTGAAATTTGTCGATCATACACACAAGCCGAACCCCTGCCCCAGATGAGGACCAGATCAGGGCCCTTCCAGGAGCCGGTTAATGGGTCCCTCCATTTTACTAGAGCATGTGATTCAGTTGTTTTTCGATGCCATAAACGGTCTGAGGTGGACCGTCCGTGGGAATCAAGGGTCAGAAAATTGATGATGAATAGGGCATGATGGAGTTGGTTGTGAGGGCTAGTGGTAGGATAAAAGGCATGAGTGTCTTTGAGCCTGTGAAGGGTGTTTTTTAGAGTTTGATGGGCTCTTTCAACAATCCGTTGTCCCTGGGGATTGTAGGGGATACCCATTATATGTTTTATCTGAAGATTGGAACAAAATTGTTGAAATTTAGTTCCTGTGTAGCTGGGCCCATTATCTGTTTTGATGATTCTAGGCTTTCCCATGACCGTGAGGCAGTGAAGAGTATGGGTAACGACATCCTTGGAAGCCTTACCAGGGTGGGGAATTGCATAAAGGAAGCCACTGAAGGTATCTATAGTTACATGGATGTATTTTAGTCTACCAAAAGGGGGAAAATGAGTAACATCCATCTGCCAAATTTCATTGGGAATTAGTCCATGAGGGTTAATTCCAAGGTGGGGGACAGGAAGATGGGGAGCACAATTATTACAATTTTTAACAATTTCTCTTGCTTGATCTCGGGTAATTTTAAACATAAGGCATAGGGTATTCGCATTGAGGTGGTGCAGGGAATGGACATGTTGCACCTGGGTTAAAGGATCAGGGTTGGTGGCCAGGGAGATAAGGGAGGAAACAAGGGGGGCACAGGTAGCCAAGTCAGTGAGGGCATTGCCTTCAGACAAGGGACAGGGCATCCCGGAGTGTGCGTGTAAATGGCCAATAAAGAAGGGAGCTGACCTCTTGATTATAAGAGCCTGCATCTGTATGAAGAGATTAGAGGCATTAGAGGCTGGTTTTATGAAGGGGACAGTTTCCAAGAGTGGGACTGACTGGGCAACGTAAGCACTATCTGTGTTGAGATTAAAAGGAGTGGTGGGAAGCTGTTGGAAAACCTGAAGGATGGTGAAGAGCTCAACGAGCTGAGCCGAGGAGAAGGGGGTAGAAAGTGTGGTGACCTTGTTTTGTATAACATAGGCTGCTTGTCCTGTCGAGGATCCATCAGTAAAGACAAGGAATGCTTCTTAAGAGGCATAGGGGATGTAACCTTGGGGAAGACCAGAGGGTGTATCCTAATGAACTGTATTAAGGGATCATTGGGTTAATGATTATCTATATTTCCTGAAAATGAGGTGCACGCAATGGCCCAATCATTATTGGTCTGTAAAAACCAGTCAATTTGGTCTGTAATATAGGGGAATATAATGGTATCAGGTTCTTTTCCAAAACATTGTCTAGACATTTTTCTTCCCTTAATAATGATGGAGGAGGTTAAAGAAAAATAGGTTGCTAGGATTTTTGAGGGGTTGGACTGAAGGTAAACCCAAAGGAGAGGTCTCCCCCCTTTGTCAAGGGGCTCCTTGGTCTGCCAGAATACTCCCACCGGAGCATGGGTAGTGGCACAGACAATGAAATATAGGGGTAGGGAATAGATAATCTGAAAGGTGGTTTGCGAGGAAATAGCCTGATTAATTTGTTTTGGGGAATCTATTGCTTGGGGTGTTAGAGAACGAGGGGAAAGGGGGTGAGAGTTTCCTGTTAACAAATCATTTAGTGGGACTAGAATGTCAGGGGTCAGTTTTAGATATGGCCTTAAGATTTGGAGATTTCCAAGGAGTTTTTGGAAGTCATGGAGTGTTTTAAGAGAGGAGAGATGGAGTTCTATTTTTGGTGTAATGACTTGTTGAAGTCGAAGTTCGTAACCCAGGTACATATATGGATCGGTAATTTGAACCTTTTCAGGAGCAATTTGTAATTTGTGAAATCTGAGGGTCTCTTGGAGTTGTTGAAAGGAGTCTATCTCTTGTCATTTCTCAGGAGATGCAATGAGTATATCATCCATAAAATGGAGGATATAGGCCTGTGGCTAGCATTTTCTTATTGGCTGTATGGCCTGGGCAACAAATTTTTGAGCCAGAGTGGGGCTATTTGCCATGCCCTGTGGGAGGACATGCCATTGATATCTGAGCATAGGTCTCTGGAAATTTATTTGTGGGAGGCTAAAGGCAAAATGGGGACAATCCTTTGGGAGTAAGGGGATTGTAAAGAAGCAGTGCTGTAGGTCAATGACAATCTTAAAATAATTAGCTGGAATAGTGGCTGGGGATGGGAGACCAGGCTGTAGGGTCCCCATGAGCACCATAACCTTATTTATGGCTCGAAGATTTTGAAGGAGTCTCCACTTTCCTGATTTCTTTTTTTATGACAAAGATAGGAGTGTTCCATGGGGAGTTAGAAGGCTCAATGTGGCCGGCCACTAGTTGCTCCTGTACTAGCTGTGTGGCAGCTGTCAGTTTTTCTTGGATCAGAGGCCACTGATCAACCCACACTGGGTCAGTAGTTTTCCATGTGATTTTATCAGCATGTTTCTGGGATACAGGCATGACCATGGCCTCTAGAAAAAAGGGGAGCCTAGTCCTTTATAATCTGTTTTTTTGGGATACTGGTATGGGTTCTTTAATACCTTGAGCATATTTTCCCAACCCTTGGCCTGGTAAGTATCCCCGTGTCAGCAATTGTTTAGCAACCACTTCATTTGGGCTACACATGATGATATTCATCTGGGAGAGGACATCTCATCCCCAAAGATTTACGGGGAGGTCAGGAATGACAAAAGGGGTAACAGTTCCCGAGTTTCCTTCCTGATTGGCCCACCGAAGGGTTTGAGAACTGACTTGTGGGTTTCTTGATTGTCCGATTCCTTGGAGGTGGGTGAGAGAATCTGTCAGGGGCCATGATGACGGCCAGTGTTTTTTGGCAATGACTGTGGCATCTGCTCCAGAATCAAGGAGGCCATGGAATGGTTTTCCATTTAAGAAAAGAGTTAACATGGGATGATAAAGGGAGATCTTTTGTGCCCAAAAGGCCTCTGATGTGCCGATGTTACTGGTATCATGGTGTTCTTTAAAGTATTTATTAGGAGGCACCATGAGGGGCAGTAAAATTAGCTGTGCAAGTCTTTGTTTAGCTGGAATGTACAAGGGGCCTCATTGAGAGGAGGCTAAGAGTTGTATTTCCCCTTGAAAATGTGGGTCAATGACTCCAGGATAGATTTGTATCCTCTTAAATGTGGTGGAAGCATGGCCCAAAATTAAGCCAAAGGTATTGGGCAGGAGAGGGCCATAAACTCCTGTTGTTACAAGCCGCATTCCCTCTTCGGGGCTTAGTACTGTGCTGGTGGGGGAACAGAGGTTCAGTCCTGGACTGTTTTTTGTAGCTCTCCAGAGGTATGAAATGGATTGTTTGATGGGTTGTGGAGGCATGAGTGTGTGGCCATTGGGGGGATGAACCCAGTCGCCCCAGGGTTCATCCCTTGAAGGGGGGCCGGAGGCTGCCCCCTGAAGGAGTTTCCCTGATTTCGTGACAGGAGAGGGTGGTCCTGAGCATCTGTCTTAGATCTACACTCGTTGCACCAATGGCGTCCTCTCATACATCCAGGGCAGAGAGTAGTGGGAGGGGGTCGTTGTGCCACCCCTTGGGCTGGCCGAGGGCCTCCCGAAGGAGGAGAGGGTGGCCCGAGGGTATGGGCATTCTCTAGAGAAATGGCCAGGTTGTTTGCAATTAAAGCAAGTTTTTGAGAAGCGCCGATGCCCGCCTTTTGTAGGGCAATCCCAATAGCTAGGCCAATAGCATGACTGGCTCCTGCGTCAGAACAGAGGCGGATATAGTCTGATAAGGACTCTTTGCGGTGATGTCGCAAGAGATCTTGGCAGACAGGATTGGCATTTTCAAAGGCAAGTTGTTTGATAAAGGGTTTATCGGGCTCCTGGGCCCCAAACATTCGCTCTGCAGCCGTAGTAAAGCGGCTGATAAAGGAGCTATAGGGCTCATCTGCCTCTTGTTTGATCTTAGTTAGGGCTGCAGTAGTGGTTCCCTTAGGAGGTAGTTTTTCCAGGCTTCAGGGCTAGCCTCTCTGACTTGCCAAGAAGACCCGTGGAGAATTGTCTTTGGGCAGTTAGGGTGTTAAAGGGGGAATCTCCCAAAATCTTTTTAGCAGTCCAGCCGCGAGTGTCTGTGTGGGTAAGATTTTTGGTTTCGATTTCTTTGGCCAGTTCGGCAAGCTCTGCTTTCCAAAGTACAAAGTCTCCACCACTCAGAGCAGCACGAGCGAGTTGGTTAAACTCATTTGGGGTAAGCCAGCCTTCTGTCATAGACTCAAGCAGAGCGAGCGTAAAGGGGGCAGTAGGCCCATAATTAGAAACAGCCATTTTAAGTTTTTCAAGAGCTCTAATGTCTAGGGGTTTTTAGTCAAATAGGTGTTCCTCCGGGAAAGCCCCACTGTCCGGCTCCTCATCTACATTACCTTCAATCTCTTCTCCTTCTTCTTCAGGGTCTGTTTCTGTCAGGGGTGGGCATTCGGGAGGAACGGTGGCACCACTCCTCAGTGAGAGGAGGAAAGCCAGGACTGGTTTAGAGACTTTGTCTAGAGGTGGCTTAGCCTGATGTTTTTTTGTTTTTTGAGGGAGGTTTAGGGAGGGAATCAGGATCTGTGAGAGCTGAGAGTTCATCATCTAACTTGCGAATGGCCTGTAAGAGTTGAATTTGTTCTTTTCTATTTTGGACCATCTGTCACAGGGTGGTAAGGTCAGCAGCAGTCTGTAGGCGAGTTTTTGAGAGGGGGGAGAAAGAGGGAAAAACCTGATCAAGTGAATGAGGGGGATAACGGGGAGGTGGGGCAAAATATGGAAATATCACTGGGTCAGTGTCTGTAGGGGTGGAGGCAAATGCCACGGTGGCAGTCTTTGGAGGCCAGTCGCGATTGTGATAACGAGAGGTCTCTTCTTCCAGGGTAGCCTCCTTGGAGGGGTCTAAAGGCTCTTTATCCTCTAGGTCAATTAAATTGGGGTAAAGTGTTTTAGGTTTAATAGCAGGAGGGAGTTTTGTGGGCAGAACTTCATCCAGTTGGGAAAGGGAAAGTGACTCTATTGTCGGCAGTAAGGGCAACTTTTCTGTGGCCAATTCTGAAGGGTCGGGGTCGGTCCCTCTCTGGCTATTTTGATAGGCTTTTGGTGAAAGTGGGGTTGGGTGGTCGGGAGGCCTCCGAGGGTGGGCAAGAAGCCCGTGACCATAGTGATCTTTCTCCCTTGGAGATGACCTTTTGTAAATCTGGCCAGTCTCTACGAATGTGAGTGACATCATTAATAAGATTCCAATAACTGAAAGCTGACACAGGGACATTTTCAGGTCCAAACATTTCATACTAGTCCTGTAAACAATCACCTACTCTTTTCCACTTTTTCTCAATAATAGTGCCCTCCTGGGGGAACCAGGGGCAAATGTCTAAGATCAAAGCTAGAAATTTTTTGAGATCCTTTTTCTTAACCCTAGTTCCCAGTGTCTTGAGAGACTCTTTGAGTCCTGTGATAAACTGATCTTCCTATGAAAATGCTTGCCCCATGACTTACCTCATCTTGTGTCATTCAATGATTCCACGTGAGTCTGTCTCATGCCGGGTTGTAACGTGGTAACTCCAGCAAGAGTCTCAATCAGCTGATGGCCACAGACATCTCAAATGACCATGGGGTGCCCACCCTCCTATGCGTATGACGTTCTCACCTCAAAGACCCTTCAAGCCCCACCTTGGGCGCCAGTTGTTCCGTCCAGTGGGACATTCAACGGAGGTTGATGGCCTGGAGGAGAGAATGAAGGGACAAGAGACACAAGGAAACAGACAGCAAGACAGGAGGTCTGATCAAGCTGATAAATTTTATTTTTCTCAGGCTGGTATATATAGTGGTTAAAGCAGGATGTTGGGAGGGGGACCTTTAGCTCTCAGGGCAGCAGGTGTTCTTGAGAAGCAGGGTGAAAAGGTTAGTAATGAGTAGAAGGAGGAAGGGTTGCCTAATATCTTAACCACATGATCTATATCTAGGTTGCTGATCTGGCCAACTGTGACCTACTTAGCATGGTTACACTATGTTCTCTTGTATTTTTTCTAACTCTAAAGGTAACTCTAAAGGCCAGCCAAAATGTTACTTATATAATGTAAATGTTACTTAGATAATGTAAATGTTACTTAGATAATTAAAGGTTAGTTGAGTCTATCAACTCAGTCCCAGCACTTATATAGGAAATATGATGTCATCTCTCACAGTGCACTCCCAAAACCCTGCATCATGCACTGTATCACGAAGATTTTACACAAGTTGTATCACAAGTCTTTCTCACCTATGAGGCAGGGTCAGGTGCAAAGGACAGGCAGGTAATTTTAGTCAACACAGGCACAGATGGCCTCTAACCCTCTAACCCTAAATGTAATCCTAACCTTAACCCTCTAAGCCTAATTCTAACACCTAAGACCTAAACCTAGACCCAGACCTAGCCCTAGCCCTAACACTAATCCTAACCTTAACCTTAACCCTAACCTAAACATAATCCTAACTGAAACCCTAACCCTAACCTTAACCCTAAGCCTAACCCTAACCCTAACCCACACACAATGGTTTTTCCACCTGGCATTTGCCCATAATCTAACCTATTCTACCTGTATGTGCTCTGAAAGAAAAGAAAATAAGCACCATTGTCCCAGCCGGGCATCATCTAAAAAAAATAAACACCTACTAAATGTCAGGTTTCACAAAGAAGACAAAGGAAGATGTGGGTGCTTTCTGTGGCAGGCCTTCTGTGTTCCAAGGTGGCAGTGACCCAGCATAATCTCATACTGACAGCTCTGGAGCATTTGCTGGTCAAGGGTTCTCAATGTGACCTCCCTATGACTAGATGTGGTGGGAAGATCCTCGCTGGACATGTGGAATTCCAATGCAGCAATCTTACTGCAGAAAGCAGAAGCATTGCAGGGTGAGCACAGTCTGCTGCTTGCAGAACCTAGAGAACAGCCTCAACCCGGATCCATCTGAAGCACTGTGTCACTCAGTTTTCAAGTCATGGGGATGTTATTTTTCATTGCATCCAAGTTTTCTTCAGATACAGAGTTTTGATTCCAAGTCATAGTACAGTGTTTCCAAGAAAAATCCATAAACACATATTTAGCAATACCTCCCTCCCATGTGGATCGATAACTAAACACAATATGTTTGGCCAGTTCTCCAGGACAAGAGGGCCTCATCTTCCCAGACCCTCAGGGAGAGCTAGAGGCAGAAGGAGGGCTTGTGGGACTGCCTACAGCAGGAAGAGGCTGTTCTGCCATTTTGTGGAACACAATGACCACCTAGGTCAATGTGCCTTATACTTCAAACAGAGTGGAATAAAGGATTTGAATGTCTTCATCATCCACAACTCATGAATATCAGAGAAAGTGACATGTTTTCCTGACTGGACCATCACACACCATGTGTCCAACCGAAGCATCATGGTCCCACAGGATGGACAGTTTTCAGCATCATATTTGCATGCATGTCTTCATAAGAGCAGATTTTCAGCACTATAATTGTATGTTCAAATACACCCCCAGGCATGTTGGTTCAACTTAGGTTACACAGTAAGACACTGTCTCAGAAAATACTTTAAAAACAAGTTATTCTTAGCCAGGTGTGCTGGTACACGTCTTTTATCCCAGCATTTGGGAAGCAGAGGCAGCAAATCTCTGTGAGATTAGGGCCCCCGGGTCTACAGAGTGAGTTCCAGGCCAACTAGGGCTACACAAAAACCCTGTTTCTAAAAAGAAAAAGAAAAAGTTCTTCCATTCAAGTGTCAACTTTACAGAGCTAAGACATAACTCTGTGACTGGTGAATGTCGAAGAATGTGCGTCCAGGGCCATCAGTTAACACCAACTGTCAGGCAGTTAAGAGAACATAAAGTGTGGCTCGTGTTAGAAGCCACTGTGTGTACTTAATCTTTAACACAAAAGAACCCAGGAGAATTCAGATTTGTAAACAAAAATTATCTATACAAATGACCCTAACCCTAACCCCATAAAAGCAGCCCTGCATCCAGGCTCCCTGCAGAAACCAAAGGGAAGCAAGGGAGGTCTTCTGGGATGAGTATGCTGTTTTTGACCCTAAGCCTGGCCCTGGCCTGCTCCATCCAGTTCTCAACTGCACATCAAGACAGGACACAGGTACCCAGTGCAGGCTGTGGGATGCCTGACTGATCTGGGGTTGTGTGGAGGGTGGGAGAGGAACTCGCCAGTTCGCTGGATCTGCTCAAGAGAAGCTGCCCAGGTAGTGGACCTGCAGCTCAGTGCCTTGTGCCCTGCAGCGCTAGCTTCCAGGTGCACTGGCTCCCTGGCGCTGGCTCCCTCAAGCAGGCACCTTTCTGGCCACTGCCTGAGTCCCATGCTTTGAGCTGTGTCTCTGCTCAGCCCTTAGCAAGGCAAATCCAAAGACTGCTCATCTGACAGTCCCATTCCCTTGGCTGTTTTCATACACATGGCCAGCGGAGTTGCTAATAAATCTCTCTGGACGTTCCCTTCAGTTGTTTAGAACAAGGAAAATGATCTACCTGACCAGCAACAATGAGAAAATGACAAGGGAGAATGGACCCCTGAGAATTTAGTTCTGGAGCTTGCTAAAAATGGACAATGGCGACTTTAATGTTACCTTTTATCTCAGGTGGGTTCTGTGGTCTGCAGGTGTCCACGGGGAAGAGCATGGGCTTCATTTTTCTTTTCTTTTTTATTATTTTTTATGTGTTTGAATGTACTGACTGCATGTAGGTTGGTGCACCCATGTCATGCAATGCAGCAGATGTCAGAAGAGAGCATCAGATTCTCCTGGAACCGGAGTCAAAGACGGTGTTTAGCTGCAATGTGGGTGCTGGGAATCAAACCTGGGTCCCCTGCAATAGCAGTTGGTACTCTTAACCACTGAGTCATCTCTCAAAACCCAGGGCTTCATTTTTTTTTTGGTCTTTTCGAGACAGGGTCTCCCTGTAGCCCCAGCTGTCCTGGAACTCACTCTGTAGACCAGGCTGGCCTTGAACTCACAAAGATCTGCCTGCCTCTGCCTCCCAAGTGCTAGGATTAAAGGCCTGTGCCATCACACCTGGCAGGGCTTCATTTTTCAAAGGGTCAATGCAGACTATGTTGGGCATGGAGGCATGCCTTTCCTCCCAGCGCTCCAGAGGCAGAGGCAGGCAGATCTCTGTGAAATCCAGGCTAGCCTGGTTCACATGGTGACTTGCAAAACACTGAAGATGGGAAACAGCCTGTGTCACAGTTACTGTGAGTTAGGGTCAGTGAGCAGGGATGGAATGGCAGCTGTGATTGGAAGGGGACTTGGAAAGTTTGAGACTGGCCAGATAGACCTTGGCTGAGGTAGGAACCCTTTGGTTTACTGGACAAGGGAGAGACAAAATGTGGAAATAAGTGAGTTCACCAGAGCCCCAGAGAGTGGGCCTTGTCCACTTCACTGGGTTGAAGCATCTGGGGAAGAGAAAGGGGTGTGGTGGGCACAGGAAGATCCCTACCAGGCCCCATGGATGTTGTCAGGAGGGAGCTGGTGACCAGATCCTGGCAGGGCCTCCCTCAGCTTGCTGCCCTGCCTGTCTCACACTGGGGCTGTTGGGTGTTGGGGCAAAAATTAGGAAGCAGCCGGGCATGGTGGCACATGCCTTTAATCCTAGAACTCAGGAGGCAGAGGCAGGTGGATCTCTGTGAGTTCAAGGCTAGCCTGGTCTACAGAATGAGCTCCAGGCCAGCTGGGACTACAGGGAGACCCTGTCTTAAAAAGAACAACAACAACAAAAAAATCAGGAAGCATCAGGTACCACTTGAATCCTGAGAGTTTGGGGGCTGGTTGGAGTGCACAGCTGGAGACAGATGACTGTGGACCAGAGGCTGTGTTTCTGGAACAAGGGAGGCCAACTCCAGGCCCCTTCTGTGTGCAGTATTGTCATGTGAAAATCCAGTTTTCAGAGGAGCACTGGGACTGTTAGCTCCCGAGTATCTGGAAGAGTGTGAGGATGGGTGACATTCCTAGCACAGCAGCATGCTTCAGTGTACACTGTGTCCCACCAAGACCATAAAGTAGCCATCACCCAGCTACCCATACTGACAACACAGACCTACAGCATCACTGAGCACTGCACGGACATCACAGCCTGGCTAGCTATGACTAGCTTCATGTGGCACTTTTCCTTCATATACATGTTTTGCATAGATCAAAAAATCCTTAAAGGTTTGAAGTAGTTAATCTTCTTTGTCAGCCTGACTGGACTGAGAGGCATCTAGTTAGTAAAACATAACTCGGGCTGTATGTGCGAGGGCATTTCCAGGGAGGTCAGATGGAGTAAAATGGGGAGAATGTTGCCAGCCCCTGAATGCAATCTCCCTGGTCATAACAACATAGGTCAACTGCCCATCATAAAGAATGTCATTTGTGGGGCTGGAGAGATGGCTCAGCAGTTAATGCCACTTGTAAGTGCTCACTACATTCCTTTTAGATATCTTATTATTTTATGTTTATGAGTGCATTATCTGCATGTCATCCAATGCCCAAGGAGGTCAGAAGAGGGCATCAGATCCCCTTGAAGTGGAGCTGCAGATGGTTGTTAGCCACCATGTGGGTGCTGGCCCACATACCTTGCTTCATTTAGCCATGGTTTTATTTACTTAAGACCAGCTGATAAGGGCCCTTCAGTTGTAAACAAGCCTGGCACATCTGCCTTACTTCCTTTAATGTGTTGTTGCCTCTCATGCCACTTCAAAAGCACAGCTAACAGCTACTGCTGCCTTCCCAAGCTTAGTGCCCCTGTTTGAGATGGGATCCCTGTAGCACCAGCTGTCCTGGAACTCAATATGTATAGCAGGCTGAACTTAATCTCACATAGATCTGTCTGCCTCTGTATCCCTTATGCTAGGACTAATGGCATGCACCAACACACCCAGCTCATGCACCCTTACTTTACCCCTGCAATGTGCGAGCCTTCTGAGAACAGATACCTCATCTAATTTCTGAACAGTGTCCTATTTGACTCCAACATTTCAGGCTTCCTAGTATTGATGAGAACTGGGCCTCCTGGCACAGATAACCCAGAGGCTGAAGCAAGAGAAATGCCATTAGCTTGAGGCCAGCCAGGACTCCACAGTGAGATCAAGGCAAGCCTAGGGAAACTTAAGGAAAATTTGTCCAGGAAATAAAGGTGTGGATGAAGAATAAGATATCAATTGATGTGGATTGTTTTCTTTCTGAGCAGGCTTTGCTAAACTTCTCAGGCTGGCCTCAAAACAGGCCTTCTGCTTCAGCCTCTGGAGCATGGGGATAAAGGCTCATTCCTCTGCACCTGGCCTACATCAGTATTGGTTTTAATGTCTCATGAGAACTGAAGGGAACTCCCAAGTATAATATGCTTTGGTGTTCAATGGTATCTCACTCTCCATAACAACCAAAAATGTTATGGAAATTTAGTCTAGGTTATAGTCTGGAAAAAAGTCAAAAAGTAGAAGCAGCTTAAAGAACAATTCTTCACAGCCCAAGCACGTTCCCATGTCAGAGGTGGTAAACAGTGGTCCCCAGAAAGTGGGACACAGCAAACATGACTTTCTATTTCCCTAGAAGTGAGCTGCAAAGCCCCTGGGACACTGCAAGAAGATGGGTGTCCTTACTGTCCTGGGACACGCTGTCTGTTAGAGACTAGGGTAAAGGTTATTTTTTCAATGTCGCAAAGTGATTCCCTCCAACACAGAAGTGAGCCTGTCTCTTTGGCTCAAGTCCTTAGAGGAGAACTATTTCTACATTTTGAACATCTATGAGGAAGAATGGATGATGTACCTTATCAACAGAAGGGAGGATATGGATGTGACCTACATGTTCCTTACCATACATAGGTGCTGAGTAGAGGGTGGCAGTGAGGGTCTCCCACCTAGTGTGATCACACATGTTCTGACAGAAGACCCAGGGGAGGTATGTGTAGCCTCTGGATGGGCCAGAACCACCCACACATCTCTGGAGATTCTGATATTTGCAGGCATAAATCTCTGGTCTCCCGAACCTACATAACCCTCCCTAATGAAGCATCTAATTCTCTTTTTGAAAACTATGTAGCCTGGACTAGCCTCAAACCCACAGCAATCCTCCTAGCTCAGCCTCTAGAGAGGTGCAATGAATCATCTCAACTGAGGGAAATGTGTTCTGGGAGGTAAAAGTTCTAAAGAAGTGAAAAAAAATGTTCACTCAAACCCCACACAGGAATGTTTGCAGCATCAGATCTATTCCTAAGGATGTGTTACCCAGCAGGCCTTCATTGGCTGGATAAACAACCCCCCAAACCCAGGAAAGGGAGTGCTACCCAGAAACAAGTTGCTGGCCTCTCCCCTCCTTGACATGTCTCAGATGCACCATCCCAAGAGGAGGGAGGCAGATGGAGAAGGGCAACACTTCTGCAGCTCCATTCCCATGACCTTCTTGAAAAGCAAAACACCAGGGAGAGGGCAAATCCCTCAGGGCAGGCTGTGGCCACAGGCCAGCTTGAGGGAACTGCCTAAGAGACTGAACCACACCTCTACCTACAATGCCTTGGTATGCTACTAATGAGAAACTCTGCTCAAACTTGTACAAACAGAGAGGGGGCCACAGAACCCCTGCCTCAAATCTGTTAGGGAGGGCTAAATGGCTTATCAATACACTACCTGCTTGGAGGGTACCTCAGCAATAGAAGCCCCAGTGTGACTTTGGGCTATGGCTCAGAGGTGAGGCACTTGCCTTCCATGTACAAATCCCTGGGCTCCTTCCTGAGTCTTCTAACAAAAAATGGAGGAGAGGATAAATTCCTTATAGAAACATTCCCTTAAATAGACAAACATTTCCAAAATAGCTGAAGTGGCATAGTAAGTAGAACTCACCATGATAACCTCAAGCCAGTCAGTCACTTTGGGACCTCACATTATTTTGGTGGCTAAACGTGTGTGTCATCAGGCCAGCTTTTCAACTAATTATAATGAGATAGATAGTAAGATCTAAAACTTAACTCCTTGAAAAACCACAGCCTAACAGCCTTTGCATCTCTGTATCATGCAGCCTGTTTGTCCACCCTGAAGGAGGTGCCCTACCCAGGAAGCAGCCACTTGCCCTGGCTCCAGTCCCTGTCTCTTGATTTACTACTCTGGACATTTCATGTCATGGATTCAGCATCGTGAGGCCCTCTGTATCTGGCTTTTTTTTTCACAGGGCAGAATACGGCCAGGGGTTAGAGTGTGTGTCTGTGCTTCACCCCTTTCAGCTGCTGAATGTCCTCCCATCTGTTGATGATCACATGTCTGCCTGCCATTAAATGAGGGTTGGCAAATATTTCCATCTTTGACATTGTGAATGTCCAGACTGTGAACATTCATGTACATGTTTAGAGTGGAACAACTGTTTTCAACTCTGTGGTACCTGTCGCAGGACCATAATAACATGGTTAACTGTATTCACTTATTGAGGGAATATGGGGTTTTAGAACTGACTGGCCCTGGGTCTGATACCCAGGGGTGATAAGCTCAACTGAGGGACTTCCTGGAGCTCCTCTAGTGGTTTCCATGAGCAGACACATTTGGGGACCAGATACTTGGGAGTCCTTCATTCTTCCTGTGCTTCACAGAGAAGGTTTCTATCTAAATGCCCACAGGGCTTCTGATGCAGCCCTCAGTGTCTCATAGTAGTGTTCATGTTTCAAGAAGCAAGAACAAAAGCAGATGCGGTCAGAGTCACTGTTTTCCTTTTTCTGGTATTCTTAAACTTCTAAATGCCATATAATTACTGTATGCATTTATGGGGTACCATTTGATATCTCAGTGTATGGATACAGTGGAAACAGTCAGATAATGGGGACAGTTAACCAACAGTGGCCTCGGACATATATCATTTGTGTTGAGAGCATCCAACATACTCTGTACTCAATACTATGAAATGTACAGTTAGCTATTGTCAAGCATAGTTAGCCTAGTGTACACAGAACATAAAAGTCCTCCCCTCATCACACTGTAGCTTCAAACACCTCCACCACACTGCCTTCCTCTCCCCTGTATTCCACTCCCTTCCAGGCTCCAGGAATACTATGCTCTACTTACTAGCATCCACACATGTGTGTGATAGCACAAAATTTGTCTTTCATGGAAGCGCATTCACCCAAACCTAACCCTAACCCTAACCCAACCCTACCCTGACCCTAAACCCTAACCCTAGCCCAAATACATCAATCAAACATACATTACATGAAAATGCATTCATACTCCTCCAATAGAATTAACATCTACAGTGCAGAATTACCCCATGACACCAAATAATTCATGGAACAATTTACATTAATGAAGCATTGCTATTAAACAATATATGCCTTCAAATCTGCATAAACAATTGCCTTAAACTATCATCAAAATCTTTGACACATCAGATGAAATGGGTTTAGAGGAGAATCAGATGAATCTACAGAATTTTCCTTGCAAAAAGCTTTAATAATGTTAATACAAAAGTTTCTAAGTAATAAAGTTGTTTATGAAAATATCACATACTATTTCACTGAAATATACAAATAATTCAGGTAAATTATTAAAAGGTCTTTTCTATAATATTTAACCTAAGCATCCTTCTAAATTGAACAGTTTTCTGTCATTTTCCAGTAATTATGTATTACTGAAAAAGTGGTGAGGGCTGGAAGTATTTTGTTTATCATTTAGTACTTATCTAAAGACACTTCTCATTCATACATTTTATGATTTTCCAAGTTGTATATAAGATAAACATTTTCAAATAGTCACATGTTGTATCTCTTAGTGAAGTTCTGACATATCTTAGATATTTGTGTTATTAAGCCACACTGTGAAATCTTTGACAGTGAATAAGACCTTAAGAACATAATTCTGAGAGACTCCTGCTCAGTATGAAATTTTGATGTGTCCTAAGATGTGAGCAAAATGGAATTATGGCTAAAATTACTTTTAGAATTGGGATTTATATAAATTTTAGATTCTGTTACATTGGACAGGATTTTATGAACAAGTAAAACCTTTCTCATTCTTTAAATTTCTACTTTCCCATGAATAAGAATTTTCTCATACTGAATTAAAAATGAAAATTCATTACAGACTTTATGATTTTATATTTCCAAAAGTTTCTTCTGTAAACTATGCAGTTTTCTGAAATTTAAATGTTTATTAAAGATTTCAACATGATTATTGCATTTAAAACTTTCCTTCTCAAAAAATAAAAATTGAAAAATTAAAAAACTTTCCTTCTCATATAGATTCTGTATTGTTCTCTATGGAATGAGTCAAGGATTTGTCAAATTTGCAAAATTGTAAACTATTTCTCCAGTATGTACTCTTGCTACATTCTCCTATCTGATTTGTGGTTAAATGAATGGCTACATCACTTATATTTGTGGTATCTGCCCTCCACTATGTATTCTGTAATGTATTCTGTTTGATATATAAATAAAGGACATTTCAGACCCTTCATTTAAAAAAATTTTTTTATTTATTTATGTATGTGTATGAATGTACTGTCTGCATGCAGGTCTATGTACCCAGGTCATGCAATGCCACGCAGGTCAGAAGAGGGTGTCGGATTCCCCTGGAACTGGAGTTCTCCTAGAATTGGAGTTTCAGACGGTTCTCAGCCACCATGTGGGTACTGGGGATAGAACCTGGGTTCTCTGTAAGAGCAGTTGGTGCTCTTACCCACTAGGCAATCTCTCCAGCACCCAGACTCTTCATATTTGTAGGATTATTCTCCCATATGAATTGTCTCATGTAATCTAAGAGTTGACATACGAGTAAATGTCTTTTTACTTGTTTCACATTTCAGGGTTCTTTGCAGTATGAATTTTTTTTATGACTGCTAAGCTTTGAATACAGTGTAAAGGAAGTGTAACAGTTTTCATATTGTAGGGTTTCTCTCCAGTATAAATTCTATGATGTACTCTACAATCTGCAATATGGGTGAAGGACTTGTCACATTCATTACATTTCTAGGTTTTGTCTCCAGAAGGAATTCTCTCATATAATCTGATGTGACACTTGACTAAAGGACATGTTGTACTTTTCATGAGTAAAACTTGTTACATTTTTCATGTCTGTAGGTCTTCATACATTATGAATTCTCTGATGAGTAATTAATACTTGAAGTCTTGGATAAGGACTTATCACATTCTTCCCATTAGTGTGGTTTCTGTCCAGTATGAAAACTCATGTCTTCTAACAATTGCTAATTTACTAATCAATTTGTCATGCTGTTCACATTTGTATGATTTCCTCTAGTAGGAATTCTTTCATGTGTTCTAGCTATTTGCTACTTTACTAAATGACTTGCCACCTTCTTCACATTTGTAAGGTTTCTCTCATCTTCTAAAGTCTGCCCTTCAAATAAAGGAATTCCCAAATTCTCCACATTTGCAGGGTTTCTCCCCAGAATGCATTCTTTCATGTACTCTAAGAGATGAACTACAACTAAAAGACTTGTCACATTCTTCACATTTGTACGGTTTCTCTCCAGTATGAATTCTTTCATGTTGCCTAAGATGTGCAATTCGATTAAAAGACTTGTCACATTCTTCACATTTGTAGGGTTTCTCTCCAGTATGAATTCTTTCATGTCACCTAAGATGTGCCTTTCAATTAAAGGATTTGTCACATTCTTCACATTTGTAGGGTTTCTCTCCAGTATGAATTTTTTTCATGTACTCTAAGAGATAAACTATCACTAAATGACTTGTCACATTCCTTATATTTGTAGGGCTTCTCTCCATTATGAATTTTCTCATGTTGCCTAAGATGTGCCCTTTGACTAAAGGACTTGTCACATTCTTCACATTTGTAATGTTTCACTCCATTGCTAATTCTCTGATGTGGTCTAAGATCTGCCACTTGACCAAAGGAATTATCAAATTTCTTGGGCTTCTCTCCAGTATGACTTCTTTTGTTTACTCTATGATCCATGGGATTGGAAAATGATTTGTCACATTTTTCAAATTTGCAGGGTATGTCTCCAGTATGAATAGTGTCATGTATGCTAAGATGTGCCACCTCACTAAAGTACATGACACATGCTTCACATTTGCAGGGATTCTCTCTAGACTGGATCACCTGATGACTTTTTATATCTCATATTTTTATCAAGAGCTGATCATCTTCTTCACAGTTGTAGTATTTCTCCCCATTATAAATTCTCTGATGTCTTCTAAGTGTTGAGTTCTCCATGCAACAACAAAAAGAGTGCATTTCAATATAGAGAACAATGCTGACAAAACCAAATGTTCTGAAAGATCATTTGAGATACTGAGATATATAACAAATATGTAATAAGAATGAATTAAACTTTCAAATGCCAACTCATTAAGTGCAGAAACTCTGTAATATTAGAACTTGTTTCAGCCAATACCTTAGCAGGTAATAGCATACAGAAAGTGAATTTAGAACATAGGACAATCATATCTCTCCAAAAAAGGCCATGTATTTTAAATACATCATAATCAAAGCTCATGAGAAGAAAGAGACATATTGGGAATTGTGCCCTCACTAAGTCAGCAGCAGTAGTAAGGCACGTGTTTATCACTTGGAAACAATGGCATTTTCATAATGAAACAGAACTTTCAAATAGAATTTTTAAAATATTGTGCCTGTATGAGGATGTAATGTGGCTCAAGTCTGGGAGCAGAATCTGAAAATATTGCTGTTATGAATGAGTTGTACCTGATTCTTCTACCTGGACAGAATATAAATCATGAAGCTAGTTTCTCAGAGCATGAGTCTCCCATGGAGTTCATTAGAGAAGGGAACAAAATTTTCACATAAAGAGCAGAATTTTAGAGTGTTTCATACAGAGGCTTGATGCTGCACTATCAGCCTGCTCAGTGGGAAAAAACACATGTGTGGCACTGTAAACATAACCAAATAGACATGGTTGGAGTTGTCATAGACCCTCTTCTTTTAAATTCCTGGACTAATGTTCTTTCTAAGTACCAGCTAAAAATAGATTCTTATATTTACAGACAACTTCATCAGCCACCACTCATCAAAGAAGCTGCTTTTGCAACAGATGGATTGTACTACACAGTTCAACAACTGTGCATACACAGAGAATAACTTTCTGTGAGATGCCTAACCCTAAGTGACAAATTTGCAGTGGAAGTTTTATACTTTTGTCTCACAGAACTTGGTGGAATGAGGGGTACAAAGAATAATGATGCATCTCTCAAGTCTCATCAGGGCAATATCCTCATCCTACAGCGAAAGGAAAACAGAGAAAGCTACAATGGCTGAAGTTAGAGAATAAGAGATGACAGAGTGTGTGTCACTGGACAGGACTCCTACATTAAAACTCCCTCACCCAGACCTCAGGGATCATAGCAGAAGAGGGGGCAGAAAGATTGTCAGAATCTGGGGTGGTGCTTGACCATAAGGAATGGTGACAGCATGCACAAAACCCATGCCAATCCAAGCAGATAAAACCCAGAACAGATCTGAGGGCAGGAGGCCCAAACATTTGCTGAGGGACTATCACCAACTGATCTCTGCTGGATGAGGGATAGCTGGTCTTCTTCAAGAGAGTACTGCTAGACAGGATTCATAGGCATCAGCAGTCATATGGATATAAAACTTGACTTGAAAATCCTTACCATATAGGGTTGGAACAGGCAAGGGAGGCCTAAATGTGATTAAGATGAATTGTATGAAATTCAGAAAAATTCAATTAAAAATATTGATTGAAAAAAAGAAATCAAATCTTATGGTCAAGAAGTATTATAGACAGAGGAATGCTTCTCAATGAGATCTATCTTCCTAACCATGCCTGTGTAAACTATATCCTATCTGTGATCAATAATGAAGACAGATAATTACAAAATAAGCATATAAAAAATAAGCATATAAGCAGCGTGAGAAAGGATGCTTGCCAAATAAGCCTAGACTGACTTCTCATGAACACAGAGATTTGCAACTTCCCAAACTCAGAGAACTTTTAGAAATGTACAATGTCTTTAGCAATCTTATGTTTTATGCAAAATCAAGGTTTCCCCATCTCTCTTCTGACAAAACTGGAATGGAGATATCAACAGTAGGTAAAAACAGAGGAATCTACTAATGGCATTTGAAAGACACACATATTTAACACATTCCTACTCAAAGGTAGGAAGACAATACAGAATTTCATGCTCTGTAAATATAGTATATGATTCTCCATGTAATACTATGTCATTTTTGGCAGAAATGCATAAATATTCACAAAGCAAAGAAAAATGACAAGCAATCAGAAGGGCATAAAATTTTTCAAGCTGAAACAAAAAATGCAATATTTACACATTTCATAAAATATATTTCATCTATTAAAACTCTAACATTTGCAAGAAATCTGACATGAGATTATCAATAATTAAATGATTAATGAAAATGGAGTTTAAGTACAAGGAAGCTTCCTGTAGTTCACATAGGATAAAATATAGTCATTTCACATTTACTAGAGGACACATAGTGAAGACATTGTTATAATATCTACTGAAACACACCATGGCACAAATGTTTTCAGGTCTTTATCCTTCTTTACTTAGGAACGCTCAGCTGGGCCCCTCTTTCATCCTCTCAAACCTACCTGGTTGGCTACAGTCTCCACCCTCTTCACATTCCAGGGCTCTTTGCTTTGCTCCAGGTAGGAGATCAAGACAGGCTTACACCTAGCAAGACCTGTGTATGAGAAAGAGTGGTGTGACTCTTGCTGGATTGCTTAGGAAGTAATAGATTTCTAACAGTAGTCTGCTGAATGATAATACGTAGGGCAGAGATGATTCACTGAATAATTTTCCAAGATTTGTTTTCTCACAGAATAATTAAAATACATAGGAATTTCTCCATTTTCATATACTGAGTTCAATCACTGAATGAAAATGCAGATACAGAAATGGCCCTTTATGATTCTGGCTACAGTATGATGTATTAATGGATGACTGAAATTTACACACAAACTATTGATGATGGATAATTCTTCTAACAAGTGGAAATGAAAAGAAATGATAAAGTGTGAAAATGCTCTTCTCAATGTCCAGATATTCCCAATACACTGATTTTTAATAAATTTAAGACTTACTCAGAAAAACTAACATATGAACAAAGTAGACTGTTCTCTGTCAAAGGAAGCAGAACAGTATAAAAACATTCTGTGAGAAAAAAAATCTCCTCACCTATAGACACCAGATTGCTGTAATTCTCCAACATAGTCTCCCTGTATATGGCCTTCTGAGCAGAGTTTAGACACTTCCACTCCTCCTGGGAGAAGTCAATGGATACATCCTTAAAAGTAAATGAATCCTAAAATGAAAAATGATCATTTGACCATGGATTAGTCACTTTTCTGTTGCTGTGATAAAAATCAGCATGACCAAGGGAACATATAAATGGAAGAGTTTATTTGAGCTTATGATTGATGGTTCTAGGGAATTAAGATTCCAATGTGACAGGGAGGCATGGTGGCCAGGGATGGAGCAGAAAACCAAGGTTCACATCTCCAATGATCACAGGAAGTCAACAGAGAGACTGGAGAACCCCCAAGGCTTTTTAAACTCACTAAGACCACCCCAGTGACATACTTCCTCCATCATGGCCATGCCTTCTAAGAGCTCCCAAAACAGCACCACCAACTGGAGACAAAATGTTTGAATACTTAAAATCTATGGGGGACTCTCTCACTCAAACCACCACAGACCATATGACTTTAAACAGGGTACTACACAAGTGAAATATACAATATTAGTAAAGATATTATGATGACTAGAAGAACAATCAGAATTGTTCAAAGCATATGATTTTTTCATGGTATATTTGTAATGAAAATAAGCTTTATTACAACAAGTAAGAAACACATACAAAGATGCAAGCAGTTTCAGTCACTTCCTTCCAGATCAGCTTACTGCAATTGTGGAACCAACATCTACACACTGTCTGAGGATGGAAATATTCAGGGAACTTGTTTACTTAGGTGGACTTATCTTTCCTCTGTAATTTACAACTTCTTCATTTTTATTGGTTTTTGTTTGTTTGTTTTTTGGAGACACTTGTTGTCAGAGCTGGCCTGGAATTTGCTCTGTAATCCAAGTTGGCCTTCTACTCACACCTATTGGCTTGCTTCTGCTTCTTGACTACTGGCATTAGAAGCATGCATTACTAGGCCTTGCAACTTTTTCATTTTTAAAGATGGATTTCAAAGCACTCAGAGTCATGCAAACAGTAAGAGAATACAGCTTCTTTAAGCAGGATCTACACTGAATAGTAAGCTGGTAAGCTACTAAGTCAAATATGCCATTGGTATGCACTAAAGTCCTCATAGTCCAATGAGTTTATGTAAAGGAAGTGATCAGTATGGATGATGCAAATGGTGAAAGAAGATTGAAGGGAGACCAGAGTCCTTGGGATAAAAAGTAGTTTCCTGTAATTTCACATGCATATAAAATTAAGGCCTCTACATAGGAATAGCATTTCCCTCCTGTATTTTTAATATATGAGATCTATTTACCCCTGTTTTTTTATCCTTGTTTTCTAACAGTAATCTGCCAATTGATAATTTATAAAGAAGAGATGATTCTTGCCACAGAGAAGAGCTTTGACATATGAATGTACCAAATTTACATGATCTATTCATAGAATGAGAGACATTAAGATTGTGTATCTGTGTTTCAAAGAAAATAGAAGAGAAACTTTACTTTTAAATCTCTGGCTTATCACATGCTTCACTGAGACCTTAAATTTGTCAATCCTGAGGCTCTGGTTGGAATTAAGACTCTCACATTCTGGAAGTTTCATGGGCAATAATTGAGGAACTTATAAAGTACTTTTTAGTCTAGAGACTACCTTGGGACATTTATTCCAGGATATAAGTTTAACATGACAATTCATGAAGTATTATGTGACTTTAATAGTCCATTTAAAAAATGAATGTAGAGAACAAAATATCACATTGTACCATCTAATCACATACTTTTGTTCTTTGTAAAAAATTAATATTAAGGGGCTGTAAAGATAGCTCAGAAGTTAACAGCACTGGCTGCTCTTGCAGAGGACTGGAGTTTGATTCCCAGCACCCAAATGACAGCTAACTACCATGTGTAACTCTAGTTGCAGGGGATCCAACAGACTCTTCTGAGCTCAGTGGGCATTGCATAAAACATGTGCATTTCCTATGTGCAGGCCGTATACTCATACACATGAAATAAAAGTAACAAAACATTTTTAATTAATGTTAAAAAGTGGAATCTAGGCCAGGCATGGTGGCACACACTTTTAATCCTAGCACTTGGGAGGCAGAGGCAGGCAAATAAAAAGTGCAATCCATCCTATAATTTTGAATTTTAATTTATGGATGTCTGGCTCCATCTCTCATAAATGTAGTTTATAACATTTGATAATTTGTCTTCAAACCAAAAAAAGTATGCAGGGGTATTTTCCTCAGGACCACCTGCCTCTTGAGTGTATTTCAAGATAACAACATCACCCCAGGACCCCAGTTGATTACAGCTTAATGCACAAGACACCAATTACAGTAGCAAGTTTGTATTCCTATTCTGCGTGGTTCATGATGAGTTGTTACAAAGTGCCTAGATTTCTTTTTCTTTTCAAGGTTTTCTATAATTTTATTTATTTTTTTTATGTGTATGAATGTACTGTCTGCATGTAGTTTTGTGCACCNTTGTGTAAGTCAGATGTTAGTGGGTGGAAGCTTCTGTTCGCCTGATTTATTTCCAGACACATTTAACTGCCCCTTGTCTGGGTTAATGTAATTAACTGAAGCTTAGGTTGTGCTGTACTCAGGAAAATAATCAAAAGACAATATGCAAAGTCCAATACCCAGGAAGTGTAACATCTTTAGAGTGCATCGTGATCTTGGAAGCTAAAGCCGAGCATTCTGCCAGGGACCACCAGGGAGCTTAGCCTCGAAAGGCATGTATCTCTTGTCTGTTATTATGACTTTCATCATTGCTCACACAGACGACACTGGAGTTGGTGTGGCAATAAATTTCTGAGATAAGCAAGGTGCACTTCATAGATTCCTGAGGTAAGTAAGCTGGCTTGTAAATTCCTGAGGTGAGTAAGCTGGCTCCTAAACTCCCGAGATAAGTAAGCTGGCTGGTAAAATCCTGAGATAAGCAAGTTAGTAATTTTCTGTGAGCATGTATGCCTGACAGCTTTGGCTCCAGGCACTGAATGTAACACCTATTTCACACTCTCTCCTCCCAAGGCTCAGGGTTCATTTTGGAAGAGGTGTCAGGAAGATTGTATGATACATCAGTGCAAGGAAACTGTGGTCTGGATGCCACAGGTATTTACACATATGAACCCACAGCACTTAGCACTGCCTGCTAAAGACCAGTGAAAATCCTATCCAGACAGAGGGCCAGTATGGACACAGTGGGTGGATAAACCCTTCAGCCCTAACTCAGCATCAACTGGAAATTGGTAAGTGTTAAGGGAGAGACAGTTCTTACTGGTATGACGCCTTATACAGTCACCAGACCCCAGGGGATAGACCCACACCCAAAATCATTCAGGAAATTCAGATTAGACTTGATGGGCCTCTAAAAAAAGGCAAGTAATAATGGAAGACATGAAGCTGGAAGTGGGGCAGAGAAGTGTTGGTGGAAAATGGAGGAGTCTGGATATGATCAAAATATATTTCATGAAATCATTTTTATCTAATTTTATTTTATGTATATATGTGTTTCGCTTGCAAAACAGTAACTGCCCCGCATGCAGGCAGTGACTGTGAAGGCCAGAAGAGATCATCGGATCCCCTGGATCTAGAGTTAAAGATGGTTGTTAGCTACTATGTTACTGCTAGACACCAAACCCAGGTCTTCTGCAAGAGCATCAGGCACTTTTAACCATTGAGTCATCTCTCCAGGCCCTGATATTTGCTTATTCATATACATTGGATATTGATCTAGTCAGTCATTAATATAACCACATATAGAATATTATCATTTCCTATGCTGAGTGTACCCAAATTGAGCTTCTCTTATATTATGCTATAAAATGTATGTTGCAGAATTTTATTCAACTTGTTGTGACACAGAACTGTAGGACTGACTTAAGCCATAAAGCAATGACACTGTTTCTATATTTACCCCACATTCTCCCCATTCACTGGCAGCTGCCATTGTATCTTCAACATCTATCATCTATCTTTTTGGTTTTCATATTTCCCTTAGGGCTCAGGTTATGCAGTACTGGTGTTCCAACTTCTTTTACCAGAAAGACTGTCCACCAGATCAATCCTACTGTCAGTATGAGAAAATTCTACTCTTTTCAATGGTGGATGTGTATTTTATTCTTTAGAAATATATTTCAAAAAGACAAATAAATAAATAAATAAATAAATAAATAAATAAATATAGCCGGGCATGGTGGTGCATGCCTTTAATCCTAGCATTTGGGAGGCAGAGGCAGGCAGATCTTTGTGACTTCAAGGCCAGCCTGGTCTACAAAGTGAATTCCAGGACAGCTGGGGCTACAGGGAGACCCTGTCTCGAAAAGACCAAAAAAGAAATAAAGAAATATATTTCAGCAAATTATTTGTTAATGGACATTTAACATTTAAATAAATTCCATATTCTTCAAATAGTGTTGCCATAATTAGGGAGTGCACATATCTGTAGCCCATAGTGAATTTACTTCCTTTCAGTTTCTGCCCAGGATTTGTTGTTATGATCCACACTTGAGAAAGAACACCTGTATCTTGTTTTTTGGCATCTGTTTTACCTCAGTAAGTACAGCCATTTCTAGCTCCATTCATTTACCTGCAAATTCCTTCATTTTTTTTCTTTGCAACTGAGAAGAGCATGAATGTACCAAATTTACATGATTCATTCATAGACTGATGGAATATTAATTAAGATTATGCATCTCTGTTTCAAGGAATGTAGAAAACAAATGTTACTTTTAAAACTCTGAGTTATCATGTACTTCATTGAGATTTTAAATTTGTCTCTTCTGATGAATTGGGAAGGCTTTGGTTGGATTTAAGGTTCTCACATTCTGAAATTTTCATGGGCAATAGTTATGAGCTTATAAGCTAGTTTGTTTGTTTGTTTTTGTCTAGAGACTACCTTGGGACATTTCTTTCATTATATAAGTTTTAACATGACAATTCATGAAGTATTCATTGTGTTCATTTAATAGCCAATTTCAAAAATGTATTTACTGAACAAAGTATCATATTGCTCCTTCTAAACATATACTTTTGGGGCTGTGGGGATAGCACAGTGGTGAAAGGCTGAGGATGAGAACCACAAGGAACACATACTTTTGTTCTTTGCTCAAAAATTAATATTAAGGGGCTGGAGAGAACTCGCTGCTCTTGCAGAGGACCTGAGTTCAATTGCCAGCACCCACATGACAGCTAGCAACCATCTGTAACTCCAGTTCCAGGGGATCCAGCAGACTCTTCTGAACTCAGTGGACACTGCATAAAACATGTGCATTTACATACATGCAGGCAATACACTCTTACACACAAAATAAAAATAAAACATTTTTTAAATTAATATTAAAAAGTGGAATCTATCCTGGAATATTACATTTTAATTTATCGATGTCTTGCTCCACCTCTCACAAATTTAATTTGTAATATTTGGTAATTTGTTTCACACAAACAAAGTGTGTGGGGGTGTTTCCCTCAGTACCACCTGCCTCTTGAGTGTATTTCAAGATAAGACCTTTAAACCCAGGGCCCCAAGTGATCACAGCTTAATGCAGAAGACACCAAGTATTGTAGCATGTTTGTATTCCTGTGCTGGTGGTTTGTGATTTGAGGATTTGGAAAGGAATTGGATTTCTAACATAGCAGAGTGCTCAATATATAAGGAGAAAATACAATAGGGAATTCTAAAATAACTCTCCAATTGGAATATTCTTTGTAAACACTGATATTTACAGAGCTTCTTCAGTTTGCATAATTACTGTCCTACTTCTAAGTACAGCTCAGCCAAACTCCAGGGTGGAAATCAAACTTTATTATTGGGATGACAATATTACATGATATAAAGTTTCTAAATTTATCATGGAACAAAAATGAAAGCATAACACCTCCCAAAAAGGAGGTGGAGGCAGGTAGATTGATATAAATTCAAAGCTCACCTAGTCTACACAGTGAGTTTGAGTCCAACTGGGGCTAGAGGCAGACCCTGTGTCAAAAATGCAAAAAGGAAAAAAAAAAGCAAACAAATTGATAAACATACCAAGAAAGAAATTTTTAAAAATACCATTTAAAGTTTCTTTTAAAAAGAAAATTATTACATAAGAAAATCAAACCAAAGAAGTGAAAATATTGAGAAATGAAATTAAAAGTGGATAGGAAAAGATAGAAAGACCTCTCACACCCATGAATTTGTAGGATTAATATTGTGAAGATAGCCATCCTACCAAAAGCCATCTACACATTTAATGAAACACACACCAAGCTCCCAACATAATTATTGACAGAAAATGAAAAATGACATTAAAGTTGATGTGGAAGCACAAAGGCCCCAGAATTGCCAAAATAATAAAGACCATGAGCCATAAGCCTGGCATGGTGGCCATGCCTGTAATCCCAGCACAGAGGAGGCAGATCTTTGCGAGATCAAGGTCAGCCTGGTCTACATAGTGGGTTCCAGAACAGCCGGGGCTACAGGATGACCCTGTCTCAAAAAAAAAAAAATGTGTCAGGTATCTTCACCCCTAACTTCAATTTAGAGCAGAGAGCTATTTTAGTAAATATGACATAGTACCAGCATAAAAAGTGACACATAAATCTCTAGAATAAAAATGAAAGCATAACCCCCTTCAAAAGCACAAACATGAAGAATACAAAAAATTACATTAAGTTAATTTTCCCCCTCTGAGAATTTCACTTTATGTCATGAGATGGGAGACTTGTACACAAAAAGTTAACACACATAAATAGTTTGCCAAGGAACTATGATTATGAGTAAGAAATTGTACAAAAAGGATTCTCTGGGTGGCATACGCCTTTAATCCTCGAACTTGGGAGGCAGAGGCAGGCTGATCTTTGTGAGTTCAAGGCCAGCCTGGTCTACATATTGAGTTCCAGGACAGCTGGGGCTACAGGGAGACCCTGTCTGGAAAAGACCAAAAAAAGAAGAAGAAAAAAAAAGGATTCTCACCAATAAAAACAAGACAGAGATAAAACTCTACAGCCCACTGAGCAGGATCTAGGCATTCCTTCTCCTCCTGTGGGAAGTTCACAGCCACATCACTGAATGTCAACACACCCAGAAATGAACATTAACAATTTGACCATGTGTCCACAGGCAGACTGCTTGTCTTCAACGAACGAGATCAAAGAGACTGAGAGGCATTTTCTGATGGGGAGAGTGCTCATAACTATTCTGAATATGCTTTTCACACTGTCATATTCTCTAGTGTATTTCCTAACGGTGGAACTAGTGTGAAAGGATATCCTCTTATTGAGTATGTTTAATATGATTTTATGGACTATAAGATCTAAAATTAAGGCTTTGACATAAGAAAATGCATTTTTTTAATTTTTTTAAATTTTATTTATTTTCGTATGTGTATGAATGTACTATCTGCATGTAGGTTTGTGCACCCTTGTCGTGCAATGCAGCGGAGGTCAGAAGAGGGTCTCAGATTCCCCTGGAACTGGAGTTCTCCGGAATTGGAGTTACAGACTGTTCTTAGCCGCAATGTGGGTGCTGGGGATCAAACCCGGGTCCTCTGCAAGAGCAGTCGGTGCTCTTAACCGCTAGGCTATCTCTNCTGTGAAAACAGCTCCAAAAAATAAATCTGATTTTTTTAAACCATGAAAAAAAACAAAACACCTGATATTTACAGAGCTTCTTCAGTTTGCATAATTACTGTTCTACTTTAAGTACAGCTCAGACAAACTCCAGGGTGGAAACTGAACTTTATTATTGGGATGACAATATTACAAGCTATAATGTTTCTGAATTTATCATGGAACAAAAATGAAAGCATAACATCTCCAAAAAAGGGAGCAGAGGCAGGTGGATGGCTATAAGTTCAAAGCCAACCTAGTCTACACAGTGAGTTTCAGGCCAACTGGGGCTAGAGGGAGACCCTAGGTCAAAAACGCAAAAAGAAAAAAAAAAAAAAAGCAAACAAATTGATAAACATACCAAGAAAGAAATAAAAACACTACCATTTAAAGTTTCAATTAAAAAGAAATGTATTATATAAGAAAATCAAACCAATGAAGTGCAAATCTTCTGTAATGAAATGTTTAAGACACTAAAAAAAAATTAAATGTGGATACTAAAAGATAGAAAGACCTCTCACACCCATGAATTTGTAGGAGTAATACTGTGGATATGGCCATCCTACCAAAAGCCATCTACACATTTAATGAAAGATGCACCAAGCTGTCAACACAATTATTGACAGAAAATGAAAAATGATCTTAAAGTTGATGTAGAAAAACAAAGGCCCCAGAATTGCCAAAATAATCAAGACCATGAGCCATAAGCCAGCAGGGTGGGCACAACTATAATCCCAAAACTCAGGAGGCAGAGGCAGGCAGATCTTTGTGAGTTCAAGGTCAGCCTGGTCTACATAGTGGGTTCCAGGACAGCAGGGGCTATAGGGAGATCCTCTCAAAATAAATAAATAAATAAATAAATAAATAAATAAATAAAGGTGTCAGGTATCTTCACCCCTCACTTCAATTTATAGCAGAGTGCTATTTTAGTAAATATGACATAGTACCAGAATAAAAAGTGACACATAAATCTGCTGAACAAAAATGAAAGAAACAGAACCCCCTTCAAAAGCACAAATATGAAGAACACAAAAAATTACATTAAAGTGTTTTTCCCCTTGGAGAATTTCACTTTTTGTCATGAGATGGAAGACTTGTACACAAAAAGTTAACACTCATACATAGTAGTTTGCCAAGGAACTCTGATTATGAGTAAGAAATTGTATAAAAAAGGACTCTCATCAACACAAACAAGACAGATAAAACTTTGCAGCATCAGGTCTCTGTACAAAGCCCTCTGAGCAGGATCTAGGCATTCCCTCTCTTCCTGTGGGAAGTCCACAGCCACTTCACTGAATGTCAACACACCCAGAAATGAACATTAACAGTTTGACCATGTGTCCACAGGCAGACTGCTTGTTTTCAATGAAGGGCATCAAAGAGACTGAGAGGCATTTTCTGATGTGCAGAGTGCTCATAACTATTCTGAATATGCTTTTCACACTGTCATATTCTCTAGTGCATTTCCTAACTGTGGAGACAGCATGACAGGATATCCTCTTATTCAGTATGTGTACTATGATTTTGTGGACTATAGGATTTAAAATTAAGGCCTCAGCATAAGAATATGCATTTTATTTTTTAAATTTTATTTATTGATTTTCTATGTGTATGAATGTGCTGTTTGCATGTAGGTTTGTGCACCCGTATCATGCAATGCCACAGAGGTCAGAAGAGGGTGTTGGATTCCCCTGGAACTGGAGTTCTCCTGGAATTGGAGTTACAGACATTTCTCAGCCACCTTGTGGGTGCTGGGGATTGAACGCGGGTCCTCTGCAAGAGCAGTCGGTGCTCTTAACCTCTAGGCTATCTCTCCAGCCCCAAGACTATGCATTTTAATGTTGGATCCATATTACAGATTGTATATTTCAAATAGAACATTAACAATGAATTAAAACTTTACTTAAGTGTTAGTGCTTATAATTATAACTGTGGACATCTGTTAAAATATATGTTCTCTGGGGCTGGAGAGATGGCCAGTGGTTAAGGGCACTGACTGCTCTTGCAGAGGACCCGGGTTTGATCCTCAGCACCCACATGGCAGCTAAGAACTGTCTTGATCTCCAGTTCCAGGGGAATCCGACACCCTCTTCTGAC
>VZQC01003239.1:368137-444190 GCA_009823505.1 Rhizomys pruinosus | reverse complement strand
AGACACCACAAAAAGACACCACAAAAGGATCCAGGAACTGAAAAAGCTAAGAAATCATGGAACTAGGAAATAAGCAAGTGTATCTAAAAAATAACACACAAAATACAGTTGAAACTGAATTTTGCAGAAGAGATAAACCATAGTTCATCCTCAATAAGAGAACAATTGGTGAGGAGGACACTACATTTCTAAATATGTATACACCAAAGGCATGTTCTTTCAATTTTATAAAAGAAATACTACTAGATGAAAAACCACAGATTAGCACCAACACATTAATAGTGGGAGAATTCAATACCCTGCTATCTCTAAAAGACAGGTCATCTGGACAGAAAGTGAACAGAGACACATTGGATTTAGATAAATCCATAAATCAAATGCAACAAATAGATATCTATAGACTATTACACTGAAACAAAGGAAGAAACACATTCTTCTCAGAAGCCCATGAAACCTCCAAAATAGACCACAGCATTAAGAACAGAGCAAGCCTCAAAAATTTGGGGAATGTATAGATTAGTAGACTTTCTATGCACTACTGTCAAATATACACCAAAAAAAATCAGAAAAACAATCCCATTCACAACAGCCACACCAAAAATAAAATATCTATTAAACCTAACAAAGAAAATGAAACATTAATACCACTGTTACTCTAAAGAAAGAAACTGGAGAAAATACCACAGGATAAAAATACTGTCCCAGATGAAGTGAAAGAGTTAATCTTGTGCAAATGTCGAACCTGTGAAAAGCAATCTATTTCATCAGTTCTTTTTCTTTAGAGAACTCTGATAATATGGATTGTGGTAGCAGGAGTGGTCTGGAGAAACAGAATAAATTTCTTCACTAGGTCCTGAAAATGGTGCACAGTGAGACCTGCCAGCTCCTCTGGGAGATGAACAGGGGATGGTGGTCCAGCTTGCCAGGACTTCCCATGTGCACCTTATCTCTTTGAGGATAGCTCTCAGCATGTTCATCGTGAAGAACATGGTCTCCTTTTGGGTGTCATTTTCACATCTCAAATCATAACCCTGCTTTGCTCTGGGGTGTGAGGAAAGGTTGGGGTGTCTTCTAGGTCTGCTCCCAGCAGGGCCCAGGCTTGGGGATGCCCTCTAATTTTCCCACAGCTGGATTCCTTTGAACCGTTATTTAACCTGAGGTTCAGGCATTTAGTGCCAGAGCACTCAGAGCTGACAGCTGACCAGCACAACTTCAGATGCTAGGGAGCAGTGCTCCAAGTCCTGCTGAGAGTGACAGCATGGATTCCAGGCTGGGTCTCAAAGCCAGGCTTTGCTTTGCAAACAAGATCCTGTGGAGGCATGAATGTATGTACCATACAGTCCTTTCCCCCGTTCCTGAGAACTAGCCCAGCTGCCTTCATTTACTTACAGCACCTCTCCTGCCCCAGCCTCCAGAGCCCTGATAGGAGCCACCATGCCCAGCTAGTTCCACAGTTTTAAGTGCAGATCCACCTTGACTTAGGCTGGGGTTGTATTCCCCAGACTCCATGATAAGTTGGAAACTTAAATGCATTGACTAAGCCTCTGAGCATCTTAGCTACACAGCCCTCTACAGAGCACTGAGCTTTCCCTTGTGATCTTCCTGCTGCTCAGCATCAAGAACAGGATCAGGTGAGAATAACTGTGTATTGCTAGCCCAGAAAGTTAATAATTCAAAACTCCCAGATATAAAAGCTGCAACATCTGTCATTCCATTGGTCACTAAGGTTGGTCAAGTGAGGTGGCTGGCTAGGTGAGTGTCCCCTTCCTCCCCCATAATTTTCCCTTCCTGAAGCTTCATGGTCAGTTGAAGAGGGCAACTTTCCCAAGGGAGGACACATGGACCCGTCTTCAGTCAAGAATATGCAAGTAGCTGAGCTCCCCTGCCAGAGCCTCCAAACAAGTTCTGTCTACTGAAGGCATGCAGCTCTCTTAGCACACGCTGTTGGGATCATCCTAGTAAAGCCAGCACAAGTCGGGTTCCCCAAGGCACATGGTAATGGGGTGCACTCCTCACCCCTGCTCCCAGCCCTCTTGGTTTTGTTCATTTTTAGAGGGAGCCTGCCGGTAGCCCCAGCTGGCCTGAAGCTTGCTGTGTAAGACCAGACTGGCCTCTCTGAGATCTGTCTGCCTCTTCCTCCTGAGCACTGGAACTAAAGGCATGTGCCACCACACTCTTGTAACCTCCTGCTAAGGAAACTGCAAGAAAGGCAACATGGCAACAATTTGGTCTCACACTGGGAGAACTGGGCAGCTTGTGGCCAGCTCCTTCCTGGAAGTTCCTGGTCCCTAGGCCTATCTGAAGGATGCTGAGTCCGGACACACTTGGTCACCATCATGGGGCCTGCAGACTTCTGGTAGAGTGCTTGAACTCTCTAAATTCTCCTCTGTTCTTGGCTGCAGAGACAAAATCAGGGTGAATCTTCACCACAATGCACTGCGCACTCTGGTGCTCACAAAGTCCATTTCTTAGGGCAGCTTGGTCCCAGCATGGCCTCCTGGATTTGCAGAAGATGCTATGTTTCCTCCATTGAGTCTTCTTGGCCCCTTTGTTGTATATGAGGTGGCTTAAATTGGATGTGCTCAGGGTTGGATCCTCAATTTAATTCCATTGATCTATGGGTCTGTTTTTGTGTCAATACCAGGCTGTTTTAATGACTAGAGCCCTGTAATATAGTTTGAAGTCTGGTATGGTAACGCCCCCTGTATTGCTCTTTTTGCTTTTAAAAAGAAAGGCAAGCTCAGCAATGTTAATGTTATATTTCCTTTTATCTGAAAGCTACAGAGATGGTTCAGTGGTTAAGAACACTGAATGCTCTTGCAGAAGACTGGGATTCAATTCCCAAGATCCACATGGCAGTTATCAACCACTGTAACCCCAGTTCCAGGGGATCTGACACCTTCTGACCTTTGTGGGCATTGCACAACACAGGTGCATTTCCACACATNGAGTGGAGATATAGAGTTGGAAACTCGGAGTGTGGTGGAAAAAAGAGTTGTGTGTCGAAAGTGCTAAGAGTGGAACTTCCCCCTGCCTCCTGTGGCGCTGGGCCCTCCACCAGCAATTAATAACCATTTAGACATATGCCTTCTCTCACAGAACGGGCTTACAGGCCAACGGATAGAGAGGAAATGACTCAGTTGAGGTTCCTCTCTCCTAGGTGTGCCAAGTTGATGACTGAGGCTGTCCAGAAATCCAGGACAGGCCCTGGTTTTTGTTCTTGTTACTTTGCTTATGATGTGTTCTGTGGTCGTTCCGGTGTACGATTGTGTGGTTCGTCTGGTGTGCACACTAGCCGAACAGCACATCACCATGCAGACAGCACCACCCATGTAGAGGGTCAGAGGACCACCAGCAAGGAGATCAATTTTCTCCTAATACTATGTGGGTCCTGGGATGGAATCAGATCTTAGCTTGGTTGCGTTGGCCTTCACTTCGCTGATCTACTCACTTGTCCTAGGAGCCCTCTGTTGAAGAATGAGGAAACTGAAGCCAAAGAGGATGGATCTGAGGCTTCTTCCCACTCCAGGTGAATGTCCTCCATCAATTCCCACACTTGGCACATCTGCCCAGTCAGTCCTAGTATGCCCCACCCTCATCACAGGGGTATGCACCCTTACTCTGAGGTAAAAGGTGGGTAGGAGTATCCTAGTACTCCCAGAATAAGCCTTGGAATGGAAAACAGTTCCCTTGCTATAAGGGACACTGCTCAAGGGACCAAAGAAGGGCCAGCATGTCAAATCGCCACCATAGCAAGGACCCCACCAGACAGCAAGGAGCTAAGGGTGGGGGACAATGGGTTATGGGGGCACAGGGATGGAGGCTAGACCAAACAGAGTCCATGGCCTCATGTGCATCCAACCTAGCCTAAGCTCTTTCCTGTCCAGGCAGGATCCCAGTACTGGCTGTGCTTTGAGTTTTTGCCATTATTCGATGTAGTACTGATATTTGAGTTTTTTTTTAGAGGTCACCAGAACTTAAAACAGATGTCCTTCTCCTAAGGGACTCCTGGAAGCCAAGCCACTGTCATTACAAATACCCCACCTGTATTTAAAATGGAATTTTCCCCACTGATTCAAAGAGGGGACCATCTAGATGACTAGCTAGTTGTGTCCTTGAGGGAGCATCTTTAGTCTTATTCCCAGGGTCTTGAAGCCAGGGGCCCAGAGTAGGGTCTCCAGATTCATAAGGGAAGTGTAGGTGTATTCTGATCTTAGCTAGTAGTTAGTAAGTCCATGTCTGGGGCAGGCTGTGGGAGGGAAGGGACAAGTGGGGGAACGCTAAATGGGTTTGCTGCAGAGCTGAGTCAGGGGCCCTGGAGATGGAATGATCTTGCTGTGTAGTTCTTGGCTGTAAGCAGCTCACTTTTCAAGCCTCCACTGAGACCGTCAACTGAAAATGCTTTGTCTTCCTAGAAAACATACATTTCTATGTCACTTTTCTGGGACTTCAAACCCTTGAGTCTGCACCCCACACCCCCCCCCCTTAGCTGGCTAGGACACGTATGAGAGGACCAGGGTGTTTGTGTTGGGTCCTGTCTCTGTCCATCCCTGTGTCCCCTCCTGTTGGGGCTCCTTGGCTTGTCCTCCTCCTTGCTAGCATCTGTGTCCCCTCTGTGGGTGTCCAGGGAATTAGACAAGGTAGGTTTGCATAGACTCTGGCCATGTTGTCCATGGGCTCTGAATGGAACTGAACAGTGCATACAAACCTCTAGGTCTGAGAAATACAGAGACAAGTGAGAGCCAGCTCCTGCCCACAGGAAGCTCTTGCTGTCTAGTAGGGACAGAAGAGGAAGTGATGGTCACAGGGGCTGGATAGCTTATGTTGTGGAGCAAATGGGCTAGTGGAAGAAGGAGCCCAAGTTTTCAAGATAAGAGAAAACAGTGCGGAGATCTCCTGAGCCCAAGCAGCAGGAAGAGCAGGAGACAGGTAAGAACTGGGTGCCTCAGCAGAGCTGAATGTTGATCCCTTGGTCCACCTGTCTTGGCTTGATTGGTGTTTGTTGCTGTGGGGTCGGAAGT
The DNA here is from genome assembly GCA_009823505.1 of Rhizomys pruinosus. Classification (NCBI taxonomy): domain Eukaryota; kingdom Metazoa; phylum Chordata; class Mammalia; order Rodentia; family Spalacidae; genus Rhizomys; species Rhizomys pruinosus. The sequence goes on along the minus strand of VZQC01003239.1, from coordinate 439,169 downwards.
TATCCTCCCAGCTGGGATTAAGTTGCGGTCTGTGGCTTGATTGGATTTTGTAGCTGTGGGGCGGAGTTATCCCTCCCAGCTGGTATTAAAGGTAGGCCTGTGTGACTCTTGAGATCTGAGCTTCTTCTGAGGCCAGCAGAAGGAAGCGCAGGAAAGCAGGTAGGAACCGGGTTGCTTCAGCAGAGCTGATTGTTGAGCCCTTGGTCCACCTGTCTTTGGCTTGCTTGGCATTTGTGGCTGTGGGGTCGGACTTATCCTCCCAGATGGGAGTTAAATGTGTGTTCTTTGGCTTGATTGGATTTTGGGCTGTGGGGCGGAGTTATCCTCAGCCGCGATAAAGGTATGCTTGTGTGACTCTTGAGTTTTGAGACCTCCTGAGCCCAGCGGAAGGTACCGGGCGAAGAGCGGGAGCCCCCCCACGCAACTGGGATTACGAAGGCAAACGAAAGAGGCAAGTTAAGCACGCATCAAACACAGGAAGAGGATTTAGACTCACCTAGGAATACAGGCAAGAAGCCCACATGCCAGGCTCACGAGAGACAACACTGGAAAGGGGAGGATACTCCCGTGCCAAGCTCTACCAAACCTAGGGAAGATTGTCCGGCAGGTGGGATCCCGATGGGGATGCACCAGGACACCGACAGCAGAAACACAAGGGGGATACTGAGGAAAGAAACGACAAACGCATAAAGAACAAAGGGAAAGATACGGACGAAAAGAGAAGGAGGAACGCGGCAGCCACGCGGCGAGAAGGAGGAGAACACCACGGAACCGGCACAGTGCGGCGGGGAAAAGCGATGAAAGGGAAGGAGAAACTCAACCCCCCCCGAACAAAGACGCGAAGGACGAGAGCGGAGAAGCTCCAAACAAGACGTCGACAGCCGGAAGAAAAGGAAGAGGAAAGGAAAAAAAAAAAAAAAAAAAAAAAAAAAAAAAAAAAAAAAAAAAAAAAAAAAGGATCAAAAAAAAAAAAAAAAAAACAAAAAAATAAAGCCCGCAGGGAAACAGAGGAGGGGAAAGGAGGAGGAAGACGCGCTGCCATAGAACAAAGCCAGCAACCGGGAAGGAGAAACACGAGAACACAACGCGAAAACCCCGTCAAGAAGGGAAAGAGGAGGAAAAAGGGAAACAAAACAGACACCAAAAAGGGAAAAACGGGAAACAACCGAGCGGGGGGACCACGATGGAAAAAGAGCTAAACCCGCCGCAGCCGAGGACGAGAGGCAGGAGAAGAACAAGGAGGAAGGGGGGGAGCAGCGCGCAACAGAAAGGGCAACCAGAATAAGAGATGAAAACTGCCCCAAACGAAAAAAGGACAAACCAAGACCAAGACAAGAAGCACACTTAGAAACGCCAAGCAGTACAAGGGAGCAGAATAAGAAAGAAAGGCCCACTCCCAAGATAGGTATAAAGCGCGGACACCCAAAAACAAAGGATAAAAGCCGTGTGGTTTGTAAAGCCACAAGAGAACACCAACTAAGGGGACCTGTGAGGGGAAACCTATCAGAAGTACAAATCTGAGCGTCTAACGCAAATACTAGGGAAAACAAGAAGAATACGGAGCACACGGCATCAAAGCAAAGCAAAGCAAAGGACAGAGTATAAACAGAGAGTAACTGAACGGATAGTGAGAGGTAGACACCTAAATGGATTCCGTCGGGACCCTACCTCCAGAAAACCCTTACGAAGAGTCCATTCCGATAAGACATGAAATGAGAATACACTTTTACTCAGCACCCCACAGGATTGGATGAACTTCTCCAAAATCAACACTTACGGGACACAGAAGAAAAGAAGAAACTCGAAAGAAGAAAACCTCTCCAATACAAAATGATTTTGAAATAATTCCTGCTTATTCTGTCCAGCATTCCACAGTGCAATAGAAATTTAAATAATTTATTTAAAGCGCTCAACCTCACAAATCAACACCAGGGACAAAGCCCTACTGCCCGACAAGTAAACACTCATGGGGATTAAACAACATACTCCTGGATAATGAATGGGGTCAAGGATGTTCAATGAAGCGATAGATAAAAGAGAGATAAGAGATATAAAGATTTTATAAAAGACACATTATCTTTTTTTTTCTGAAAAAAAAAAAAAAAAAAAAAAAAAAAAAAAAAAAAAAAAAAAAAAAAACATTTCTGGAACTGAATGACAATGACACTACAACACAAAAAACCTTGGGCTTACCTTAAAAGCCAGTCCTAAGAGGGCAGTTTATACCTGGGTGTCTACATTAGAAAACAGAAAGAGCACAAGTGAATATTCTAACACTACAGCTACTACAACTCCTTGAGAGGAAACAAAGATGAAACCCTAACCGCAACTAGACAGGCACAGAAATAGAAATTAACAAAAAAATCAGAGACTAACTCAACTGAGAAAGAAACAAAGAAACCAATACAAAACATCAATGAACCAAAAGTTGTTTCTTCGAAAGAATAAAAACAGCTAGACCTCCTAGCCCAAGGTTAACAAAGAGAAAGAAGGGGACAGAACAACTCCAAATCAAAATTACAACCCATGATGAAAGGGAAATATCACAAACGACAAGGAAAATATCCAGAAAATCATATGGGAGGACTTAATACTTCAAGAACCTATATTTACCAAGTTTGACAACCTAGAAGAAATGGTGAATATCTGAAAGCCGGGGACTCACCAAAGCTCGCCAAGAAGAGATCAGCAGCTTCAACGACCCATAACATATGAAGAAATAGGGATGTCGTTCAGAAGCCTCCCAACTAAAAAAGCCCAGGCACAGAAGTTTTCATAGCAGAATTCTATAAAAACATTTCATAAAGATCTACAACATTATTACTGAAACTGTTTAGAAGTACATACAAATCAGAGGGAATTCTCCCAAATTCCTTCTATGCAGCCAGCAATCTCCGCTAGTACCAAAACCAGCCAAAGATCCAACTAAAAAGGAGGATTAGAATTGATAGACCCCATCTTTTTTTTTTTTCCCCATGAAAACACAGATGCCAAAATTCTAAACAGGCTTCTGGCAAATCGCATACAGAAACACATCAAGAAAATCATCTATCATGACCATAGTTGGCTTCATCCCAGAGGTGCAGGGATGGTTTCAACATATGAAACTCAATAAACATCATCAAACAAAAAATGGAAAGACAAAAAACCACTTACCGATGATCTCAATGATGCTGACAAAGGCCTTTGACAAAATCTCAGCCTCTTTCATGCTAAAGTCCTAGAAGGAATGGATTTGGGGGCATCATTCTCAAAACTCAAATCCATATACAGGAAAACCCACAGGGGGCTAATTCATCCTAAATGGGGAAATGACATGAAAACATTCCCTTTAAAGGTATGAATCGGGCAAGGCTGCCCCCTGTCACCCTCTCTTCAACATAGTGCTTGATACACTTACTAGAGCAATAGGCAAGAAACGGAATATTAAAGGAGTAACTAATTGGGGCAAAGAGGAGAGGAAGTCAAACTATCCTATTTTGCTGATGATATGATTGTTTACTTAAGGGATGCTTAAAAACTCCACAGAAAATTCCTAGAAATACGATTAACAGCTTCAGCAAAGGATGGCAGGATACAAAATTTACTTAAAACACTCAATGGCCTGGGCTGGAAGCGATGGGCCTAGCGGTTTAAGGAGCGCCCGACCGCTTTACAGAGGACCGGGTTCGCTCCCCAGCAACCACATGGCGGCGAAGAACCGGTCTGAAGCTCAATTCCGGAGCACTCCAGTCCAGGGCTCCGAGGACCCTTTTTTTGACCTCTGTGGCATTTGCACGACATGGGTGCAACAGACTTGCATGCAGACCGTACATTCATACCACATACAAGAAATAATATAAAATTAATAATAATAAAAAAATCAAACGCCTGTCTTTACACCAACAATAATAAGCAACTGGAAAAAGAATTTAAGGAGACCTTCTGACTCACAACAGCATCAAAAACAATTTAAAATTTACCTAGGACCAAACCTAACTAAAGACACCAAGATCTCTACAACAACATTTTAAAAACCTTAAAAGAAAGATAAATTTGAAGAAGAAGACATCAGAAGCAGTGTGAGAAAACCTCCCCTGCAACATGGCTTGGGAAAAATAACCTTGTAAACATGGCTTTACTGAAACTCTTTATAGATTTAATGCAATCCAATCAAAATCCCCACGAGTTTCCTCACAGGCCTGGAAACAAAAATCGTTCTTAAATTCATTGGAAAAACAAAAGACCCGGAATAGCCAAAACGACCCTGAATGAAAAGAGTTAACGTGGGGGGGGGGGACATTTTTCCTCTATACCAGGGACTTCCGAACTATACTACCTTGCTTTAGTCATAAAAAAAGCCTGGTACTGTCACAAAACCAGACCAGTTGTACCAATGGGACAACACTGAAGATCCAAACCTGAGGCACATACAATTTCAGCCATCTATATTTGACTTAAGGGGGCCAAGAAGCCCCAATGAGATAATAGGAACAGCATTCTTCGCAGTGGTGTTTTGCAATTAGATCATCACTTGTAGAAGAATGACATTAAACCACTTTCCTTCTGCCTGTACACAAGTGAACTTACAGATGGATCGAAAGAAATAATTCCCATTTGTCTTTTCTCTTCTTCTCGCTCAATGTGAACCCCCAAACTTTGAAGGCCTAGAAGAAAACGTGGCAGCAGATACACGACACGGCATAGGGGAAAACGACTCTAAATTCCGACAGCAGCTTGGCACAAGATTAAAGGTCGACAATTGAACAAATGGACACCTCATTAGACTCAAAAGCTTCTCTACCTCAAAAGAAACACTCAAGGACGTGAAGTTGAAGTGAAAATCCCACAGAGTGGAGGAACTCTTCAGTGCAGATACATCTGACAAAGCATTGATTTCCAGAATATATAATACTACTCCAAACAAAAACAACGAAACAAAGAAAACAAATGACCCCCACTTGTTGGCGCAAAGAAATTTTCTGAACAGCACTTCACAATTGAGGAATAGAGATGTCTGATGAACACCTCAAGAAGTGTTCAACCTCACTAATTATAAGGAAATGCAAATCAAAACAATTTAAGATACCATATTACTCCAATAAGACTGACTAGGAAACAATGAAAAACAAATGTACCAAGTGTTGGAGAGGTTATAGGCAAAGGGGAACACTCCATCACGTGGTGGGAATGTTAAACTCATATTCAGCCACTATGGAAATCATTAGTGTGGGAACAGGCAGCGAAAACTGGACCCCCATGAACGTTCCCCACCCGGGGGACCAGTATACCACTCTGGGCATGCACACTCAAGACTTATGGCCACCACAGAGATAAATGCCCGGCCATGTTTATTGCAAGCTCTCTACCTAATGGAAGGCAGCTGGAAAACACCAACCTAAATGCCCCTACAACTGACGTAGTGGATAGAGATATATGTTGTTTTCTCCTTTCTTCCCCCTCTTTTTTGGTGACCTCCACCACTAATGGAGGGCGATGGGCAGCATGGGAATAAAGAAAGACGGAGGTTAGCAGGACGCGGTGGCAGAAAAGCTGGAGCTAGAGGACATCATGCGGAGTGGATAGTGAACACAAGGCATCCAGAAAGCCAACGGGCCAAAGTGCAGCCCCGCCGGGGAGTGAGGAAGACGGAGAAAAAGAGAGGAAAAAAGCATGGGGGGTGGGCAGAATGCATGGCGCGCGGGGGGGGGGGAGAATGGGTGGGGGGGAAACAAACATGGGCGGAGATATGGGGAAAAAGAGAAAAATAAAGGTAGGTGGAAAAAAACCCGGTGCGCAATGGGGGGGGCCCGGGAGTGGAAGCAGTAGCGAGCTGATGAGCGATCTACTTAGCAGGCTAGCTGGAGCAGCGCGAGCAGCGGTAGAGGGTAGCCAGGCAGCGAGTCGAGGAGTCGGGCAGAGCGACGACATCGATATGCGGTAGCATCGTTATCATCTATCAATTATCATCTATCTAGCCTATAGCAACATAGGTATTCTGCGCCAGCTAGCTAGTCTGCTAGCTCTACTCTGTATATCATCAATCTCATTACTCATTATTATCTAATAATCTCTGATTTATCATCTCCCTATCATCAACTCTCAAATATCTATCATCATCTGTCTATATCTACTCTATCATCTATTTATCTATTCACATATCATCTATCTAACATCTGTCTATCTGTATCTCTTCATCTATCTTTATCATCTATCTATCATCCATCTATCTATCTATCATCTATCAATCTCATTTATTTATTATTTATCTATCATCTATCTTATCATCGTATCTATCATCTTTCTATTATCATCTGTCTGTATGTGTTTTAGGTCCGCCTGCATGTAGTGCACCATGTACATCAACCCATGGAGGGCTGGAAGAGATTGTGGATTCCCTGGCACTGGAGTTACAGGTGATTGTGAGCTGCCTAGTAGCTGCTGGAATTGAACCGCGGGCCTCCTCTGAACAGCAAGTGCAGTCTTGCCACTGGAGTCAGCCCTCCCAGCCCCCCCTCTGATGTGCCAAGGACCACCGCCCTCAAAATACATGGCTTTCACATAATATCTATATATTTATATATTCATATTTTATATATAGAATGTGTTGTGGTGTGTGTTCCTCTGCACTATCGAATATGTGTGGAAGCCAGGGGTCCATGTTCAGGTGTTGTCTTCAGTTGCTCTCCAACCATTCTTTAAGGCAGGGGAACTAACCACATAAAGACATTCAGCTAGATCTGGTTAGCAAGGCCCAGGGTTCCTCCTGCCCTCCTACGCACTTGGATCACGCCTCCAGGCCTGGCTTTCTCCATCTGTTGACCAACTTAGGTCCTAGTGCTTTCATGGCAAGCCAACCCTACAATCTGACCATCTTCCCCACCCTGAGAACCCCTTTGTGAAATATTGTTATATCCTTGAGCACCCAGAGCCCAGACCTAGAGGAACATAGAAGCCTAGGTGGCTCTTGCCCTGGGAGGTGGGAGGGCCCATGATCTAACAGAGAGTATCAGGAGAAGGCCCAAGTGGCCCTGCGAGGCCTCTGGATTCATTTGGCATTGGGGATCTGAGACTACAGCAACCAGAAAATCTCTCAATTGCATGGTCCTCTAAGTGTCCTAGTCACAAATGTCCTCTAGAACACTTGATCAACAATTAAGCATTCTATTTATCTCTTTTATCATCTAAGAGTTCCTAATCTCTAATAAGGGAAAACCTAATAAAGAAAATAACTTTCCTTAATGTTTCCATAATTTCTTTCTTTCTGAGAGAGCAGCATCTAGATTCACACACTGCCTTTCCAGGGGGTGGCTGATGGGCCCACCCCTACCATACTTCCAGACAAACATCCCTATGAGTCCTTCTCAAAGGGGCTGGGCAGAGGCAGCGCCTAGTATCATTTTGGGTTTTGTTTTATTAATTTAATATGGCTGTTTTTGAGCAGGTTTGCATCATATGGTTTAAGAAAAATCACAGGGACTAGAGAGATTGCTCAGAAGAAGGCATGGGTTCTGTTCAGAGCACACCTATGGTAGCACACGATTGTCTTATCTCTAGTTCCAGAGGATCTGATATCCTCTTCTGGTCTCCATGGGCATTCTGAAACAGGTGCAGTTAATTCTCACAGTAGACAAAACTTGCATAAAACATAAAATTAAAAATATTTTTCATTAAAAAAATTTTTTTGTGTCTTTTGAGACAGGGTTCCCTGTGCCAACCTGGCTTCCTGGAAATCCTCTGTAGACTAGGCTGGCCTTGAACACACAGAGATCTGCTGCCTCTGCCTCCAAGTGCTAGGATTAAAGGTGTGTGCACCACGCCTGGTCTTTTTTTTTTTTTTGGGGTGGGGGGATTTTTAATTAGCAAAAAATAGAAATTGAAGTGTGGAATACAGCTCAGTGATCAGTGCTTGCCCTGATTGCATGAGGTCCTGGGTTCCACTCCCCAGGACTGGAAAAAAAGAAAAGGAATTTATTTGTTTAAAGATTCGGGAGCCTGGAGTGGCAGCACACAGGTGGACATATGGCTTTGTCTCTATGTGTCCTTGGTCGCTAATAGCTAAACTAACATGTATCTATAGTGTAAGGCTTTTGTCAAATTGCCTGTTAGCTGAATTGTAAAGCTCGGGGGTAGTGTAAACTCCTCTTCCAAGGGTTAGTGCTACTTGGCTTAGGTGGTTCCTCTCTTTCTTGCAAGTGTAGAATGTGTTACTGCAATTGAATAAGTCTTTCTGGGCTTCTGGAAATTGAATTATTGAAAAGTTTTATTTGATTCTTATTTGATTACATATTTAGTACATCAGGGACCCACCCCACTGCAGAATGCACTTTGGATTGACCTCAAGAAGCACTTGAGGAGATTTGTTGGAAGCCTTTTTCCCCTGTGGACCAACCTGGGGTTGGTTCCTATCTCCCCTCCTGCAGCAGGTCCACACAATTGCTCCTCTACCCCCTGCCAGCACTCTGGAAACTTCCAAGGCTTTTGAATCACAGAATGACAGTCGGTGCTCCCCATCCCCCACTCCCCACTCATGCACACATTTCTCCAGGCAACATAGATGTGGCCCAGGAGGGTGTTGCTAAGTGTTCATCCTTCTTAGTGGGCTGAGTCCCTTGCCTCTCTCTGGGTCATGGCAGGTACCAAGACACAGCACGAGATGGGTGACACCCAGGAATCTGCACTCTTTCTCTCAGCTCAATTTCTCTTTAACAAGGAGTGCCATGGTTTTACCTATTTGCCACTTCCTGGTGATTAAATATCCAAATGCAGTTTGTTCCTCTGAGATGAGAGTTACAGTCAGACCTGATGGCAATGCCTTTACCTTAGCACTCCACTGGAGGCAGGAGGACTCTCTGTAGTTCCAGGCCAGCCTAGTCTATTGGTGAGTTCCAGGCCAGCGGGGCTACATAGTGAGACACTGTTGAGGGGTTGATGCTTCATTGTTCCCACCATCATCCGTACACCATTCTCAGGGCATTGGAGAGACTGTGTAGACTCTACTCATCGTGTGGTCAGAGGCTTGGTTGGCCAAGCTTCTGCTCCAACAGAATACCGCAATAGAAGTCAGGGCTGGCTGATATCTGCCTCTCACCAGCCCAGATGGAAGACAATGATCCTGGCTGAAAATCTTCTTCCCAGTGAAGCCAGGTAAGTCCCTTCCTGCGACCAGTGACACTGAAGCCACCCTACTTTGTGCTTTCTCCAGGTCTGTTAGAGACAGGATCTTTTAGGTAAGTGTGGGTGTCTTCGTGGTCTCCTTCCTGGTTCACTTGTTCCCTCTCTTTAAAAAAATGTATAAAAAGAAAAGGGCTGGAGCAATGGCTGAGGGTTAAGAGCCTGGGTGTTCTGTGGAGGACCCGTTCAGGTTCAGTTTCCAGACCCCACGTCAGGAATGGGGTACTGACCCTAACCTAATTCTACTGGGATCTGGATCTGTCCCATTGTGTGGCAAGGTGCAATTTATTTAACAAGATAATAAATATTCTATATAAATATATATATTATCATATAGTATATATTCATATTTAACTATAGACACAAAGAACTACATCACAATTTTACTGCCTTGTAAGGAATGAATGGGGTGGTATTAATTGTCATGGTGTCATAGAACATGTCACAACACTCTGACCTAACTTTCACTCATCCCCAATAAATTGAACCCATTACAACACTAAGTCTCCTCCAGTAACTTCTGATTTACTTTCTCCATGCTATTAGGGACCTCATGCAAATGGACTCACACAGCATCTGACCCTCTGTGCTGGCTTCTTTCCCTCAGCATCATGTTTTCCAGATCCATTCATATTGAAATACACATCCAGATTTCACTTTTTAAGTTATTTATAAAATTCATTCATTTATTATTTTTATTTATGTGTGATTCGTATTGCCTGCATGTAGGTGGTCTTGGGAGATCCCCGATCTCAAGACTCACATAAACCCACTATTTATACCAGCTGGGAGGACAACTCTGCCCCCACAGCCACAAAAGCCACTCAAGCCAAAGACAACTAAATTAAATCAAACAACAATCTGCCTTGCTGAAGCACCCAGCTCCTACCTGTGCTTCAGGTGGTCTTGGGAGATTCCAGATCTCAAGACTCACACAAACCCACCTTTTATACCAGCTGGCAGGACAACTCCGTTCCCACAGCCACAAAAGCCAATCAAGCTGAAGACAACTAAATTAAATCAAACAACAATCTACCTATATTTTTTCTTTTAAACAAGTGTACCCATGTCAGACAATGACTGCATCAGATCCCCTGGAAGTAGAATTAAGGTCACGTGGTGACCCTAATTCCACATGGGTGCTGGAAACTTAACCTGGGTCCTCCACAAGAACAGCCAGTGCTCTTAACGACTCAGCCATTGCTCCAGCCCCTTTTTTTCTTTTCATACATTTTTTTAAAGAGAGGGACCACAAGTGAACCAGGAAGGAGACCAGAAGACACCCACACTTACCTAAAAGATCCTCTGGTCTCTGTTCAATACCAGACCTGGAGAAAGCACAAAGTAGGGTGGCTTCAGTGTCACTGGTCGCAGGAAGGGACTTACCTGGCTTCACTGGGAAGAAAGATTTTTCAGCCAGGACTCGTGTCTTCCATCTGGGCTGGTGAGAGGCAGATATCAGCCAGCCCTGGACTTTTACTCTGGGATTCTGTTGGAGGAGAGCTTGGCCAACCAAGTCCATCTGACCACAGATGAGTAGAGTCTACACAGTCTCTCCAATGCCCTGAGAAATGCTGTAGGATGATGGTGGGAACAATGAGCATCAACCCCCTCTCTTGACAGGGTCTCACTATGTAGCCCCAGCTGGCCTGGAACTCACTAGATAGACTAGGCTGGCCTGGAACTCACAGAGGTCCTCCTGCCTCCCAAGTGGAGTGCTTAAGGTAAAGGCATGTGCCATCAGGTTTGACTGTAACTCTCATCTCAGAGGAACAAACTGCATTTGAATATTTAATCACCAGGAAGTGGCAAATATGTAAAACCATGGCACTCCTTGTTAAAGAGAAATTGAGCGAGAGAAAGAGTGCAGATTCCTGGGTGTCACCCATCTCGTGCTGTGTCTTGGTACCTGCCATGACCCAGAGAGATGGCAAGGGACTCAGCCCACCTAAGAAGGATGAACACTTAGCAACACCCTCCTGGGCCACATCTATGTTGCCTGGAGAAATGTGTGCATGAGTGGGGAGTGGGGGATGGGGAGCATTGACTGTCATTCTGTGGATGCTCAAAAGCCTTGGAAGTTTCCAGATGCTGGCAGGGGGTAGAGGAGCATATTGTGTGGACCTGCTGCAGGAGGGGAGATAGGAACCAACCCCAGGTATTGGCACAGGGGAAAAGGCTTCCAACAAATCTCCTCAAGTGCTTCTTGAGGTCAGATCCAAAGTGCATTCTGCAGTGGGGTGGGTCCCTGATGTACTAAATATGTGAATACAAATATATAATCAAATAAGAACTTTTCAATAATTCAATTTCCAGAAGCCACAGAAAGACTTATGTCCAATTGCAGTAACACAATTCTACCTTGCAAGAAAGAAAAGGAACCATCCTAAGCCAAGTAGCACTAACGCTTGGGAAGAGGAGTTTACGACTCATTCTCCCCTACACAGAAAAGTTCTTTAAATTTAGGGAAGACCAAGGACTACATAGAGATAAAGCCATATGTCCACACTGTGTGCTGCCACTTCCAGGCTCCAGAATCTTTAAACCAAATAAATTCCTTTTCTTTTTTTCCAGTCCTGGGGATGGAACCCAGGACCTCATGCAATCAGGGCAAGCACTGTATCACTGATCTGTATTCTACACCTTCAATTTCTATTTTTTGCTAATTAAAAATCCCCCCACCCAAAAAAAGAAAAAAAAGAAGCCAGGTGTGGTGGTGCACACCTTTAATCCTAGCACTTGGGAGGCAGAGGCAGGCAGATCTCTGTGTGTTCAAGGCCAGTCTAGTCTACAGAGTGAGTTCTAGGACAGCCAGGTTGGCAGGGAGACCCTGTCTCAAAAAGACAAAAAAATGTAATGTATTTTTATTTTATGTATGCAAGTGTTTTTTCTTTTTGATCTTTTTGAGACAGGGTCTCCCTGTAGTCCCAGCTGTCCTGGAACTCACTCTGTAGACCAGGCTGGCCTTGAACTCACAAAGATCCACCTGCCTCTGCCTCCCAAGTGCTAGGATTAAAGGCATGCACCACCACGCCCGGCTGCAAGTGTTTTTTCTACATGAGTATAACTGCACCTGTGCATGTAGTGCCCATGGAGGCAATAAGAAGATGTCATATCCTCTGGAACTAGAGATAAGGACAATTGTGTGCTACCACATAGGTGCTCTGAACTGAACCCAGATCTTCTGAGCAATCTCTCTAGTCTCCTGTGATTTTTCTTAAACCATATGATTCAGAACCTGCTCAAAAAACAGTCATATTAAATTAATAAAACAAAACCCAAATGATGACTAGGCAGCTGCCTCTGCCCAGCCTCTTTGAGAAGGACTCCATAAGGATGTTTGTCTGGGAATTGGGTAGGGATGGGTGCCATCAGGCCACCCCCCTGGAAAAGCAGTGTGTGAATCTAGATGCTGCTCTCTCAGAAAGAAAGCAATTATGGAAACATTAAGGAAAGCTATTTTCTTTATTAGGCTTTCCTTCTGATTAGAGATTAAGGAACTCTTAGATGATAAACAGAATGCTTAATGGTTGTTCAATGTTCTAGGAGGACATTTGTGACTCAGGACACTTAGAGGACCATGTCATTGAGAGATTTTCTGGTTGCTGTAGTCTCAGATCCCCAAGGCCAAATGAATCCAGAGGCCTCAGGGATACCTTGGGCCTTCTCCTGATCTCTCTGTTAGATCATGGGCCCTCCCATCCTCCCAGGGCAAGAGCCACCTAGGCTTCTATGTTCCTCTAGGTCTGGGCTCTGGGTGCTCATAGGATATAACAATATTTCACAAAGGGGGTTCTCAGGGTGGGGAAGATGGCTCAGTTGGTAAGGTGGCTTGCCATGAAAGCACGAGGACCTAAGTGTGGTCCACAGTAATGGAGAAAGCCAGGCCTGGAGGCTGTGATCCCAGTGCTAGGGAAGGGCAGGAGGAACCCTGGGCCTTGCTAAGCAATCTGGCTGAATGCTTTATGTGGTTAGTTCCCCTGTCTTAAAGAATAGGTTGGAGAGCAACTGAAGAAAACACCTGACATTGACCCCTGGCTTCCACACATATCCATATGTGCATAGAAACACACACACAGCCACCCCCACCCCCACCCCCCCACACACATACCATACATACAAGGGGACCCATGTTATTTTGGAGTCAGGGTGGTCCTTAGCACTTCAGGGGAGGGGCTGGGAGGGGGAATGAGTCTAGAATGATTAAAGTGTTGCTTACTTGCTTAGCGAGAGAGATCCGCCGGTTCGAATTCTAGCAGCCACCCACTGAGCACTTTCAAAATCCCTGTGTTAAGTTCAGTTCCAGGGGAATCCACAATTCTCTTCTGGCCTCTAGGGGTATGTACATGGTGCACATACATGAATGCAGGCACCTAAAAACCTGACAGATGATAGATAGTAATACAACAGATAGATTGATATAGAGAAATGATAGATAGGTAGATAATATATGATGGAGATACAGATAGAGAGCAATTAGATTGATGATATGTGATAGATAAATAGATGATAGAGGAGGGATGATAGATATTAATGACATGATAATTAGATGATAAATAGAAATATAGAAGATAATATCAGACAGAAATAGATAATAGATAGATAATTAGTTAGATGATGATTAAAAGCAGACTAATATACAAGATGAGATCCAAATAGGAGCTGAATGATTGACTGATCATCAAAGAGATTTAGAGATAGATAGAAGATAGATAGTTAAGATGATAGATATTTAGATGATAGATAGATATGATAGATTGATAGATAGATATTAGATATAGATAGATAGATGATAGAAGGGATAGATGATAGATGATAGATTAGTAGATAGAGATAGATAGATGATGATAGTAGATAGATGATAGTTTGCTATATGATAGACAGATGATAAATATTGTAGATACAAACAATGAGATACATAGATAAGTGAAGAGATAGAGATAGATAAGATTAGATAGATTGATAGATAGATAGATAGTAGATAGATTGATAGAGTAGATTAGATAAGTTAGATCGGTGACTGATAAATACAGGGACCACTATTACTCACTCTTTTCTCTAACTTGAAACCTTGGGCTCCTTCTTCCACTAACCATTTGCACCCAACATAAGCTATCCAGCCCTGTGACCATCACTTCCTCTTCTGTCCCTACTTGACAGACAGAGCTTCCTGTGGGCAGGAGCTGCTGGGTCTCACTACTGTCTCTGTATTTCTCAGACCTAGAGGTTGGTATGCACTGTTCAGTTCCATTCAGAGCCCATGGACAACAATGGACAGGAGTCTATGGAAACCTACCTTGTCTAATTCCCTGGAAACCCACAGGGGGACAGATGCTAGGAAGGAGGACAGACAAGCCCAAGCATCCCCAACAGGAGGGGACACAGGGATGGGCCAGAGACAGGACCCAACACAAACACCCTGTAACCTCTCATACTGTCCTAGCCAGCTGGGAGGGGGGGTGTGCAGGGCTCAAGGGTTTGAAGTCCCAGAAAAGATATAAGAAATGTATGTTTTCTAGGAAGCGAAGCAGTTTTCAGTGACGGTCTCAGTGGAGCTTGAAAAGTGAGCTGCTTACAGCCAAGAATCTACAGCAAGTCATTTCCATCTCCAGGGCCCCTAACTCAGCTCTGCAGTCAAACCCATTTAGCTTCCCACTGCCCTTCCCCACAGCTGCCAGACAGGTTACTCTAGAACTCAGAATCACTTCACTTCCCTCTTCTCTCTGGCTTCAGGGCCTCAGTGTACCCCCACAAAGATCCTGTCACTCCTCCCCTCTCCTATAGCCCCCTACACACCTAGAAGACTCTTGTCCCCTATAACCGATGTATCTCCAGACACCCTCATCCTAGAGACAAAGGAAACTGCCTGCACAATAGACATTATTGTCTGTCCTCTCCTGGACCAGAAGTGAGACCCTCCTTCCATAATGAAATTGGAGACACTACTCTGGCCCCCTGGCTTCAAGGCCCTGGGAATAAGATAAAGATGCCCCTCCAGGACACAACTAGCCACTGTCTGATGGTCCCGCATTTGTGTCAGTGGGTGTATTAGTCAGGTTCTCTAAAGAAACAGAAGTAACAGGACGAAATATATAACTATATACAATTTACTGATTTGCTCACGTGACAGAGTGTCAAGGAGTCCAACAGTAGCTGTACCACACTGGAAAGGCCAAGAATCCAGGGGAACTGCTCTAGTCTGATCCAAGGCTGGATGTCTCAGTAGTCCCAATCTGAGTGCTGGAAGGCGCCGACCATGGAATTCCCAGGAGATCTGCCGGACTCAGTACACGCTGCGGATCTGAAAGGTTGATCACAGCAGCAAAGACCCAAACTCAACCAGATAGAGAGGGCAGAGCTGCAGGAGAAAAAAAGGGACCAGCTCCTTCTGCCATGGCCTTTTATACTGCCTGGCACGGCAGAAGGAAACCCCGACATTTATGGGGGGTGGGCCATCTGGGTTGAGGTGTCCAATCCAAACATCCCTTTTTCTTATTTGTTCCTTAGTCCAGTCAAGTTGACAAACAAGGATTAACCACAGAGTCCCGCACACTTCCTCTCTCCCCCCAAAAAAAAAAACGGTTGAAAACCAAATAAATAAGCCTCATCCTATGTTATGCTTAAAATGTCATATTGGCAAAACAATTGGCAAGGTCATAAATAAATTCCAACCATAGCAAATTATAAGCATGCTTCATGTGGTGCAATAAGCTAAGCATTATAATCTTTGAAGAGTAGGTGGGGTATAAGGAAGTGTCCTTGATGGAAACACTTGATTTCCTTCAGTATCTAATAAAATAACCTAAATATGGAAAGCAAAGACACTTAACTCTAATATCAGTTTTGCTTAACATTGCCAAAACAGAACAACACAAGTATTACGCTTAAGATATACATATATATAGATACGTAAAAGAGACAAGCATACTGCGTGAACTAACCGATGAACAAAAGTGAATATATTATATCAATTCCAAAGTTTCTTTGCAGACTGGTTCCCATCTCATGGCTTCAGCGTATATTTATGACTACCTTCCCTTCTACTACCCATTCTGATGCCTATTTTCCTCCAACATCAGCTAAGGTCACCTCTGCAGGTCTTGTTCTTTCCCTGGAGTGAGTGATCATACCTTCATCGTTCTGAAGGTGTCGTGGCCATTTATTTTGTCTTCCTAATTCACAATGCTGGTCTGCGTCTTGTGGTTGTCCTGAGTTTTATCCCTGACTTGACTCCTAATCATTAGCCGCACATGGTTATGCATCCAGAGAGTCACCCCTAACAGCATCTCACTGCCTTCAACAGTACATGAATCTTTCCTTTGCCCCCATTGTGTGTAAGAAAATTCCTAATGACTTCCAGGCTCCAGATTCTTTAAACCAAGTAAATTCCTTTTCTTTTTTTCCAGTCCTGGGGATGGAACCCAGGACCTGATGCAATCAGGGCAAGCACTGGATCACTGAGCTGTATTCCACACCTTCAGTTTCTATTTTTTGCTAATTAAAAATCCCCCCCCAAAAGAAGGCAGGCATGGTGGCGCAAATCTTTAGTCCTAGAACTTGGGAGGCAGAGGCAGGCAGATCTCTGTGTGTTCAAGGCCAGCCTGGTCTACAGAGCGAGTTCCAGGACAGCCAGGTTGGCAGAGAGACCCTGTCTCAAAAAGACAAAAAAAATTTAGTGTATTTTTATTTTATGTATGCAAGTGTTTGTTCTATGTGAATGTAACTGCACCTGTGCATGCAATGCCCATGGAGCCAAGAAGAGGATATCAGATACCCTGGAACTAGAGATAAGAACAATCGTGTGCTACTATGTGGGTGCTCTGAACAGAACCCAGGTCTTCTTCTGAGCAATCTCTCCAGTCCCCTGTGATTTTTCTTAAACCATATGACACAGAACCTGCTCAAAAACGGTCATATGAAATTAATAAAACAAACCCCAAATGATGAGTAGGCTGCTGCCTCTACCCAGCCCTTTTGAGAAGGACTCCATAGGGATATTTGTCTGGAAATTGGGTAGGGGTGGGCGCCATCATGCCACCCCCCTGGAAAAGCAGTGTGTGAATCTAGATGCTGCTTAAGGAGAGGACCCTCATTCAATTCCCAGTAGCTAAACTAGGCAGTTCACAATCACCTCCAGTGCCAGGGGAATCCAACAATCTCTTCCAGCCTCCATGGGCATGTGCATGATACACATACATGCAGGCAGGTATCTAAAAACCAGAGAGACAGATGATAGATAGAAAGATAATAGATAGATTGATAGAGATAGATGATAGATAAATAGATGATAGATTAGAGCTGATAAAGATAGATAGATATAGATAGATAGATGATTGATACATGATAGGAAGATAGATGATAGAGATACAGATAGACAGGGGGTATTAGATGATATGTGACAGATAAATAGATGATAGAGATAGATATAGACAGATGATAGATTATTGTTTGATGATAGAGAGATGATAAATAGGTAATATATAGGTAATCAATGATCAATGATGATTGATGATATACAGAGATAGAGATAGATAGCTGTGAGATAGATACCTGATAAATAGTTTGCTATATGATAGATAGATGATAAATAGATAGATGAAAGATATGGATAGATATATAGATAGAAAGATAAGAGATAGATGATTAGATAGATTGATAGATAGATAATAGATAGATAACTGATAAATACAGGGACCACACGTTGCACTCTTTTCTCTACCTTGAAGCCTTGGGCTCCTTCTTCCACTAGCCCATTTGCCACCCAACATAAGCTATCCAGCTCCTGTTACCATCACTTCCTCTTCTGTCCCTACTTGACAACAAGACCTTCCTGTGGGCAGGAGCTGGGTATCACTTGTCTCTGTATTTCTCAGACCTAGAGGTTGGTATGCACTGTTCAGTTCCATTCAGAGCCCATGGACAACAGTGGCCAGGAGTCTATGCAAACCTACCTTGTCTAATTCCCTGGACACCCACAGGGGGACAGATGCTAGCAAGGAGGAGGGACAAGCCCAAGGAGCCCCAACAGGAGGGGATACAAGGATGGACCAGAGACAGGACCCAACACAAACACCCTATGACCTCTCATACTGTCCTAGCCAGCTGGGAGGGGTGTGTGTGCAGGGCTCAAGGGTTTGAAGTCCCAGAAAAGGTATGAGAAATGTATGTTTTCTAGGAAGCAAAGCAGTTTTCAGTGACGGTCTCAGTGGAGGTTGAAAAGTGAGCTGCTTACAGCCAAGAACTACACAGCAAGTCATTTCCATCTCCAGGGCCCCTAACTCAGCTCTGCAGTCAAACCCATTTAGCTTCCCACTGCCCTTCCCCACAGCTGCCAGACAGGATACTCTACAATTCAGAATCACTACACTTCCCTTATGAATCTGGAGAACCTACTCTGGGCCCCTGGCTTCAAAAACCTGGGAATAAGACAAAGATGCCCCTCCAGGACACAACTAGCTAGCATCAGATGGTCCCCTCTTTGATTCAGTGGGGAAAATTCCATTTTAAGATACAGGTGGGGTATTTGTAATGACAGTGGCTTGGCTTCCAGGAGTCCCTAGGAGAAGGACATCTGTTTTAAGTTCTGGTGACCTCTAAAAAATCTTCATTGAATAATGGCAAAACTCAAAGCACAGCCAGTATTGGGATACTGCCTGGACAGGAAAGAGCTTAGGCTAGGTTGGATGCACATGAGGCCCATGGATTCTGCTTGGTCCAGCCTCCATCCCTGTGCCCCCCATAACCCACTGTCCCCCACCCTTAGCTCCTTGCTGTCTGGTGGGGTCCTTGCTATGGTGGCTTCTGACATGCTGGCCCTTCTTTGGACCCTTGAGCAGTGTCCCTTATAGCAAGGAACTGTTTTCCATTCCAAGGCTGTATTCTGGGAGTACTAGGGATACTTCCTACCCACCCTTTTACCTCAGAGTAAGGGTGCATACCCCTGCTGATGAGGGTGGGGGCATACTCAGGACTGACTGGGCAGATGTGCCAAGTGTGGGAATGGATGGAGGACACTCATCTGGGGTGGAAGGAAGCCTAGATCCATCCTCTTTGGCCTCAGTTTCCTCATTTTCAATCAATGAGGAAACAAGTGAGTTGGATCAGCAAGTGAAGGCACCTGCCACCAAGCCTGAAGATCTGAGTTCCATCCCCAGGACCCACATAGTAGTAGGAGAAAATTGACTCCATAGCACACAGACACACACACAGACAAACACACACATATAAGCAAAGTAACTACGAACAACAACCAGAGGCCTGTCCTGGATTTCTGGACAGCCTCAGTCATCAACTTGGCACACCTAGGCAGAGGGAACCTCAATTGAGTCATTTCCTCTACTGGATTGGCCTGTAGCCACATCTGTGAGGCATTGTCTTAATGGTTAATTGATGGTGGAGGGCCCAGCCCACAGGGGGCAGTTCCACTCTTCAGCAGGCATCCTGAGTTATATAAGAAAGCAGTCTGAACACAGGTCATGGGAGGAAGCCAGTAAGCAGTGCTCCTCCATGGTCTGTGCTACAGGTTCCTGTGTCCAGGTTCCTGCCTTGAGTTTCTGCCCTGAGTTCCTGCCCTGGCCTCCCTCAGTGATGAACTGTGATATGGACAAATGAACCTTTCCCACCCAAGTTAGATTTGGTCAGTATCATCACAGCAATAGAAAGCAGACTAAAACAAGGTCTGCAATGGGAACTCTCCCTCCAGTTCCCCCTCTCTGCCTTCTTCCTAGGAGACCCCGCTGTCTGGGGAATGGCAGTGAACTCTACTGCCCCCTCTCTGTTCTCTTCTGGGCCTTGCCAAGGTCACAGATGCAGATAACAGCAGAGGCCTGCAGAGTGGGCAAAGTGCCCATTCACATGGGCTATGGAGTGTCTGGCTGGTTATTGCCCATGGGGATACAGAAAGTACTGCCAGATCTTTCTAGTTTTCAAAGGCAACAAGAAAGCTCAGCTTTTACACTAAAACCTTCCTATTTCAAATATGGACAACATCTTCAGAGACTCCCTGTGCCAAGAGTTTCAGTTAAACTGTGAAAGCCAGACAAATCTGCTGTGACTTAAGGTAGCCAGGTCTGTGCGGGAGATTTTAGGATCCTGGGAGGAAAGGAAAACTGGGCTTCGCTGGCCAGAGATTCATGGTAGCCCATAACTTCTTCCCTAGGAGGCCTAGACAGAGCTAGGTTCTCCCTCCTTCCTGTAGAATATGTCCAGCCAGTAGTGTGTGTGTGTGTGTGCACGCACAGGCGTGCGCACGCGTGTATTTATGTTGTTTGTTTGACACAGAGTCTCATTATATAACCAAGGCTATCCTCAAATACACTATTTTCCTTCCTCAGCATCCCAGGATTAGAGTTGTGCACCCCCACAGCTGGCTTCAAGCACGTATTGGACTAGGGGCTGGAATGTTGTTGTTTGGGCAAGAATCTAAATGAGGCCACACTTCGTGGCTCTCTGAACATCCTAGTGCATCTTCCTGGTTCAATCAACTGTGGGCTTAGATCTTGGCTTTGCTGTAAGCTCCCTTGTGCCTGTAGGGATGCCTAAGCACTAGAAAGATGGCTCAGCAGCTAAGAGCACTGACTACTCTTGCAGAGGACCTGGGTTCAGTTCCCAGCACCCACATGGCATCTAAAAACCTTGCTAGAGCCCATCAGCCTATGACCACAAGAATATCAAGACCTTGTCTATCAGCTGAGAAGAGTGGAGTCTAAAGGGAGGGTCCCTCCCAGCTGGCAGGGTCAGGAACTGAACCCTGGTTTTTGTGCCTGATGTGACACACCTTCAGTCTCATTGAATCAACTTCTCCTAGCTTTACCTCACCTTCTTCCAAAGCATTCTGTGGTTGCTCATTGTTTGTCTGTTTACCTGTTGTAATGATTAATCTTGAATGGCAACTTGACAGGATTTAGAGTCACCATGGAAACAAACCTCTGGGCATGTCTGTGAGGAAGTTTCTAGATTTCGTTGAGGTAGAAAGGCCCACCCTGACTGTGGGCTGTGGTCCTGGACTCAGCACCAGCATTCATGTCCCTGTTTCCTGATGGCCTCACCTGCAGCCCTGAAGTGAATTTCTGCCTAGAACACCTTGCTGATCTGTACAGGAGAAAAGGAATGCAGAAAATGCTCCTGTCTGAAGTTGCCTGAACCAGGGTACCAGAGACAAGCAGGAGGTCTCTGCAACACTAGGAGAGGGGGCTCTACTCAGGTTACACACTCTATGCAACCCCAAATAGGCATGCACACACTCCTCTAATCCAGGGTCTTTCAGGACAGTCTCTGGAGCCCACACTCTGGCCAGTCTGGCACTGCAGGACCCTGGGACAGAAAGCTGGAACACCCACGAGAGCACGGTGAGTTTCTCCTCCACAGGGAGCAAGTGGGTAGGCACCTGAGAGTTTGTGCCAGGCCTATCCCATCCTGTCCCACTCAGGTCTAAGGGGGCATAAGGGTATTTCACCCATTTCTCTGGTCTGTGTGGCAGTCACTCCATGCAGAGGAGGTTCCAGGATCTGGAAGATCTCAAAAGCTCAGGCGCAGAGCCTCGAGCTATGCCCAGTGACCTTCCTTCAGGACCTGTCCCTCGATCCCAGTCCCTGCAGGCTGGCCTCACCTCCGCCTTCCCCCAACCACTCTCTCCCCTGCCCCCGAAGCTCCCTGGTTTATGTAATGTTGGGTATCAAACCCCAGGGCTTCATGCATGCTAGGCAATCACTCTACTAACTGAAATAATATTCCAAGCATGGGCAGTGATATCCATTAGTTCAAGAAATGGTTTGACTCCCTGTGGACACAGATCTTTGCGACATTATCCAAGAGCTGCAGATCCTTAGGTGGGAGGGACATTTGGAACATGGTGCCAGACAAGCAGGTTGGTATCTTCTCCATTCTTCCCTGAGAACACATTGCCACAGATGATGACATACCTAGACTCAGGCAATAGTCTCCAGCCTGACTTCTTGGTTGGGGCTGTCAGGGCCTTAACTTCAAACACCTTGGACCATCCAGCTCCTTCAACAAACATTGCCCCCACTGGATTGTCTATCTTTCAGGCTTGTGGCTGAGGAGATAAGAGTTAATTCCAGACTTCTACTCTGGACAAAGGTGAAGCATTCACTTTCGCACAGGCTGGAGTCCACCAGATACATCCAGGACATTGAGAAACAGGCCCGGTAGAATTCACTTTCCCCCTGGCTGAAGTCCACCAGATACAACTTGTCCGTTTTGTCCGTTTTGTGTCTGGTGTTGATTGTTCTCTGTGGTTATCAGACTTTTACAGACATTATGGGACAGACTGCTCCTTCCTAACCCTTCCCTTCTCCAATTCCAACTCCCCAAACTAACGCTGTTTATCTTATGGGGAAAGTAGCCACTCTGGTGTCTAATGGAAGCAAGTTCTATGTGTCTAAGTGCCCATCTAAGTTTTGTGTATAATTGTCTCATGTTGGTTCTGTCAAAGTGGCCACTTCAAATTTCAATCTGTAGAATTTCTGAGTCAGAAATAACCGACCCAATTTAATCCTAAATTAAAAGTGGGAAAATTTACCTCACAGCTAGATGACCTCAGTACTGTAAAAACTGTGAAGTTTAAAGTGTGTTTATGTTGACTGTTATAAATTTAAGAGTCATACCTTATTCTGATTTAAGTTTTCATCTCTAATTTAGAGTTTTCGTCAAGGTGCTAAAGCTTTGGGTTTGAAACTAGTTAAACATATTTGTTCCATGGAGCTGTTTAAATGAATAGGCTTGCATCTAATGCTAATGATTTACTTGATATCAAGTAAACTGTCATGTGAGCTAAAATGGTTAAACATTCCCTCTTCTTACTAGTGCCCTCTGCAGACATTTAACTCCTTTTCCATTGAGTTTGAGTTAGGAGCTGTTACCTTGTAGCAGATCAGTATTAACATCTAGTTGGTTACAGAGGCTGACCATGTGGCTCTCCATGTGGATGATGATGGAAAGGGTATTTTTTTGTGGCATAGAGGTGTGTGATTGTTAATCCTGTGTATCAACTTGACTGGACTAAGGAACAAATAAGAGAAAAAGATGTTGGGATTGGACCACCTCAACCTGGATGGCCCACCCCAAATGTGGACATTTCCTTCTGCTGGCAGGCAGTATAAAAGACCAGGGGAGAAGGAGCTGGTCCCTTTTTCTTCTGCAGCTTGCCTCTCTCATCTGGTGAGTTTGTCTTGCTGCTGTGATCAACACTTCAGATCCCAGTCTGTACTGAGACCAGCAGATCTCCTGGAATCCATTGGGCCTTCAGCTCCAGATTGGGACAACTGAGGCATCCAGTCTTGTGGACTGAGCAGTTCCCTGGATTCTCAGCCTCTCTAGTGCAGCACGTCTACTGTTGGACTCCCTGAACTCTGTCACATGAGCAAATCAATAAATTGTATATAACTATATATTTGTCCTGTTACTTCTATTTCTTTAGAGAACCCTAACTAATACAGATTCTGGTACCAGGAGTAGTTCTAGGGAAAGAGAATTGAAAGGATGAATTTCTTTAGTGGGCTTGGTAGTCTCTGGAGCCAGCTCTCCAAACCAGTGAAGCCTAGAGTTGCTGAAGGCTCTCCTGGTGTCATGAAGAGGAATGATAATCCTTGGTGCAGACTATTCGATGTAATTATGAAGATAGATCCATTTGACTCACCGAACTTGCCTCTTGTGAGAAGCAAGGAATTTAGTGACTCTATATATAAAACCTTTGAGAAATTGCAGAAAAAGAAGGAAAATAATGACGTTGCCTTGTTGCTCCTAGCATCTCTGGATAAAGTGATAGAAGAAAATAAGGAGCTCAGTGATAAAAATGACCAGCTCAGGATTCGAAACAACAGTTTAAAGGTTTCCAAGTGTGCTCTGGAAGAGAATCTTCTCTCCAGCAGCTAAAGAGCTAAAGCAGCAGAAAATCAAGCTGGAGCCCTTATTATACGTTTGGCTGATTTATAACGCAAATTTAACTCCCAGCCATGAAGAGTGTCAGAAGTCAAAGTGAGAGCACAGGTGGGGAAATGGTGAAACCCTGAAACTTGGGATGGAGATGTGTGGGAGAACCACAATGATGAGGATTTTGAACCCTCGGATTCTGAGGGATTTTCTTTATCTGAGGAATTAATCTCCCCACCCTCAGCAGAGAATCCACACCCTGCAGATCCCTCCTCCCGCACCCTTGCCTGAGGAAACTAATCTCCACCTCCCAGTGGGAGTTAATGTCCCTCAGAGCCCAACAATTGTTGCCTCTAGACCTATAACCAGATTGAAGTCTAAGCAAGCCCCTCAAGGTGAGATAGAAGGTGTGGTCCATGAGGAGGTGCGCTACACCACTAAAGAAATTAATGAGTTTGCCAATTCATTCTGGCAGAAGCCTAAGGAATATGTGTGGGAATGGATTTTAATGGTATGGGATAATGGTGGAAGGAATATAAAATTAGATCATACTGAATTTATCGATATGAGCCCACTGAGAAGAGATGCTAGCTTTAACATGGAAGCTCAAGCAGTTAAAAAAGGTGTTAAAAGTTTATTTGAATTGCTGGCTGACATATTTATTAAAACATGGCCTACTAACAGCGAGTTAGAGACGCCTGATATTCCTTGGCTTAGTATCGATGAAGGGATTGTGAGGGTCAGGCAGATGGGCATGCTCGAGTGGACTTGAAGTGTAAAACCACATTCTCCACAATATGAGGACCCAGAGGACATGCCTTTCACTGAGTTTATAAGACGGAAAGTTCTGAGAGAGACACCAGAACATTTGAAGAGCTTTGTTTTTGCTCTATTTCTTATGCCAGATCTTACAGTTAGAGAAGTCGTTGCTCACTTGCAGAAATTAAATGTACACATAATAGGTTTAACAGGACCTCAGGGTAGGCATCAGGTGGCAGCACTGAATCACAGAAGGCCAGATGAGCGTAGTTATCGTAGTTATCATAATGGGTGGCAAAGGCAAAACAATGCCTATAATGGCATGACCCGAAATGATCTTTGGAACTGGCTAATTAATCATGGCATTCCCAGGAACCAAATACATAAGAAGCCTATTAAGTCTTTATTTGATCTGAATAAGTAGAAATGCTCTAGAACAAATGACAGGAAGTCAACATTGGATTTCAGCAGCAGTGAATCCCATCCAGTTAACCAGTTTACAGACTTGAGACAGTTCACAGACCCAGAACCCCTTGAATGAAGGCATGGCTAGGTGCTGGTGAGGAAGGACCTTGTCACAATACCAAAGAGTTATGCTGTTTGCCTTCCTCCTGTCCTTCCCCAGAGGGACCTGAGGCCTTTTACTAGGGTAACTGTACACTGGGGAAAAAGAAATAATCAGACTTTTTGAGTCCTACTGGATATGGTTCTGAGTTGACACTGATCCCAGGAGACCCTAAAAAGCATTGTGGCCCTCCGGTTAAAGTAGGGGGGGGGCTATGGAGGTTAGGTGATAAATGGAGTTTTGGCTGAAGTCCGACTCATAGGAGGCCAAGTGGGTTCCAGAACTCATCCTGTGGTTATTTCCCCAGTACCAGAATGTATAATTAGGATAGATATAATTAGGAAGTAGCAGAATCCCTACATTGGTTCCCTGACCTGTGGAGTGAGGGCTATTATGGTCGGAAAGGCCAAATGGAAACCATTGGTGTTGCTTCTACCAGGGAAAACAGTGAACCAAAAACAGTATCGTATCCATGGAGGGATTGCAGAATTTAATGCCACCATCAAGGATTTGAAAGATGCAGGGGTGGTGATTCCTACCATCTCCATTTAACTCTCCAATTTGGCCTGTGCAAAAGACAGACGGATCATGGAGAATGACAGTTGACTATCGAAAACTCAACCAAGTAGTGACACCAATTGCAGCCGCTGTACCAGATGTTGTGTCCTTACTTGAGCAGATTAATGTGTCTCCTGGTACCTGGTATGCAGCTATTGATCTTGCCAATGCTTTCTTCTCAATACCGGTTCATAAGGACAACCAGAAGCAATTTGCTTTCAGCTGGCAATGCCAACAGTATACCTTTACTGTTTTGCCTAAAGGGTATGTTAACTCTCCAGCCTTATACCATAACTTAGATAGAAGGGATCTTGATTGCTGGACACTTCCACAAAATATCACACTGGTCCACTATATTGATGATGTTATGCTGATGGGACCCAGTGAACAGGAGGTAGCAGCTAGTTTAGACTTGTTGGTAAAGCACATGCGCATGAGAGGATGGGAAATAAACCCAACTAAAATTCAAGGGCCATCTACCTCAGTGAAGTTTCTAGGGGTTCAGTGGTGTGGAGCATGCAGAGACATTCCTTCTAAGGTAAAGAATAAGTTGTTGTACCTGGCCCCTCCCTCCACCAAGAAAGAAGCACAATGTTTAGTGGGCCTTTTTGGATTCTGGAGGCAGCACATTCCTCATCTTGGTGTGTTACTACGACCCATATATCAGGTGACTCAGAAGGCAACAAACTTTGAGTGGGGCTTGGAACAGGAAAAGGCTCTTCAACAGGTCCAGGCTGCAGAGCAGGCTGCTCTGCCCCTAGGGCCATATGATCCAGCATACCCAATGGTGCTTGTGGTATCAGTGGCAGATAGAGATGCCGTCTGTAGTCTGTGGCAGGCTTCCATAGAGGAATCACAGCGGAGGCCTTTGGGATTTTGGAGTAAGGCTCTACCTTCATCTGCAAAACACTATTCTCCTTTTGAGAGACAGCTCTTAGCCTGCTATTGGGCCTTAGTGGAAACTGAACATTTGCAATGGGCCACCAAGTCACCATGCGACCTGAGCTGCCCATCATGAGCTGCGTGTTATCTGACCCACCAGACCATAAAGTATGACGTGTGGGCTGGAGAGATGGCCTCGTGGGTAAGAGCGCTGACCGCTCTTGCAGAGGACCCGGGTTCGATCTCCAGCACCCACATGGTGGCCAAGAGCCGTCTGAAACTCCAATTCCCAGAGAACTCCAGTTCCAGGGGAGTCCGACACCCTCTTCTGAACTCTGGGGCATTGCACATCACAGGTGCACAGACTTGCATGCAGACAATCCATTCATACACATATGGAAATAAATAAAAAACAAAACAAAACAAAAGATAAAGTAGGACGTGTGCAGCAACAGTCCATTATCAAATGGAAGTAGTACATACGTGACAGGGCCCGGGCAGGCCCTTAGGGCACAAGCAAGCTGCATGAAGAAGTTGCCCAAGTGCCTATGGTTCCCACTCCTGTTACAATGCCTCCTGTGCTTATACATGCACCTATGGCTTCATGGGGTTTGCCCTATGATCAGTTGACTGATGAAGACAAGACTAGGGCCTGGTTTAGTGATGGTTCTGCATGCTATGCAGACACCACCCAGAGGTGGACAGCTGCAGCATTACAAGCCAATTTCTGAAACAACCATAAAGGACACTGGTGAAGGAAAATCTTCACAGTGGGCAGAACTTCGGGCAATGCACATGGTTGTGCATTTTGCCTGGAAGGAGAAATGGCCAGAGGTTCAATTATATACTGATTCATGGGCTGTAGCCAATGGTTTGGCTGGATGGTCAGGGTCTTGGAAGGAGCATGACTGGAAAATTGGTGAGAAAGACATTTGGGGAAGAAGTATGTGGATAGAGCTCTCTGAATGGTCAAAGGATGTGAAGATACTTGTATCTCATGTAAATGCTCATCAATGGTGATCTCAGCAGAGGATGATTTTAATAATCAAGTAGATTGGATGACTCATTCTTTGGATAGTCAGCCTCTTTCTCCAGCTATCCCTGTTGTTGCTCAATGGGCCCATGTACAAAGTGGTCACGGTGGCAGAGATGGAGGTTATGCATGGACTTGACAGCATGGACTTCCACTCACCAAGGCTGATCTGGCTAAAGCTGCTGCCGAGTGCCAGATTTGCCAACAGCAGAGACCAACATTGCACCCCTGATATGGTGCTATTCTCCGGGATGACCAGCCAACAACCTGGTGGCAGGTTGACTACATTGGACCACTTCCATCATGGAGGGGCAGCGTTTTGTCCTTACAGGAATAGATACTTATTCTGCTTAAAGGTTTGCCTTTCTTGCACATAATGCTTCTGCCAAAACTACCATCCAGGGACTTACAGAATGCCTTATCTACCATCATGGTATTCCTCACAGCATCGCTTCTGACCAAGGAAATCACTCCACAGCCAAAAAAGTGGGACAGTGGGCCCATGGTCATGGTATCCACTGGTCTTACCATGTTCCCCACCACCCAGAAGCAGCTGGCTTGATAGAACGATGGAATGGCCTCTTGAAGACACAGTTACACACCAATTAGGTACCAGTACCCTGTAGTGCTGGGGCAAGGTTCTCCAGCAGGCAGTATATACTTTGAATCAGCACCCACTGTATGGTACTGTTTTTCCTATAGCTATAATTCATGGGTACAGGAACCAAGGGGTGGAAGTGGGAGTAATTCCACTCACTATCACCCCTAGTGACCCAGTAGGAAAATTTTTGCTTCCTCTACCCACGACCTTGTGTTCTGCTGGTCTAGATGTTTTGGCTCCAAAGGGGGGAGTGCTTTTGCCAGAAGATACATCAAATGTTAAATTGAACTGGAAGCTAAGACTTCCCCCTGGCCACTTTGGGCTTCTAATACCCTTAATCCAACAGGCTAAGGAAGGAATAACAGTAGTAGGAGGAGTGATTGATCCAGACTACCAGGGGAAAGTGGACTTTTTCTCCACAATGGGGGCAAGGAAGATTATGTCTGGAAGGCAGGAGATGCTGTAGGGCGCCTTCTGGTGCTACCATGTCCTATGATTAAGGTCAATGGGAAACTCCAACAACCCAAACCAGACAGGACTATAAATGGCCCAGACCCTTCAGGGATGAAGGTATGGGTCACTCCTCCAGGGAAAGAGCCAAGACCTGCAGAGGTGCTTGCTGATGGTGGAGGAAATACAGAATGGGTAGTAGAAGAAGGTAGTCATAAATATCAGCTGAAGCCATGGGACCAGTTGCAGAAACGTGGATTATAATAGATATTATCCTTGGTCCTATTTGGGTTAAGATAATGTCTTTAAGTATATATGTATATATATATATATATATATATCTTATATAGGCTTATCTCTCACGGCTCCTTGTGTTTTCTCTTTTGAATGTTTTTGGTTTAATGTTTTTTTGTTGCAACTGAGATAAGTACAGGTTGTCATATTTAGGTTAGACAGATACTGAAGACTAAGTGTTCCTAAAGGACATTACCACCGTACTGTAAGATTATAATGCTTTGGCTATGGTGTACACGAGACACTTAAACCTGTTGGTGGAATATGACCTTGCCCATTGTTTGCATTGACACTGCAGCATAAGCATAGGAGGCTTTTATTGGGTGTCAAGTTTACAAGGATGGACTTGTAATCGGTTTAATTTCGGTGTCAACTTGACTGGACTAAGGAAAAATAAGAGAAAAGGATTTCGGATTGGACCACTCAACCCGGATGGCCCACCCCAAATGTGGGTGTTACTTCTGCCACAGGCAGTAAAAAGGCCAGGGCAGAAGGAGCTGGTCCCTTTTTTCCTGCGGCTGTCTCTCTCATCTGGTGAGTTTGTTTGCTGCTGTATTCAACGTTCAGATCCCAGTGTGTAGTGAGAAGGCAGATCTCCTGGAATCCATCTGGCCTTCAGCACCAGATGGGACACTGAGAAGCAACATCTTGTGGACTGAGCAGTTCCCTGGATTCTAGCCTCGCAGTTGCAGCGCAGGCTACTGTGGACTCCTTGAACTCTGGCACATGAGCAAATCAATAAATTGTATATAGCTATATATTCTCCTGTTACTTCTGTTTCTTTAACAACCCTGAACTAATACATCCCTTTATGAATTTTGTCATGTATTCTAAGATCAGTCCTTCGAAATAAGTGACTAGTCAATTCTTCCATATTTGTAGGGTGTTCTCCCTTGTATGAATTCTCTCATGTATTCTAAGATCTGCCCTTTGAATAAAGGACTTGTCACATTCTTCACATTTGTAGGGTCTCTCCCCTGTATGAATTCTCTCATGTCATCTAAGACCTGTCCTATCACTAAAGGACTTGTCACATTCTTCACATTTGTAGAGTTTCTCCCCTTTATGAATTCTCTCATGTTTTCCAAGATTTGACCTTTGCCTAAAGGACTTGTCACATTCTTCACATTTGTAGAGTTTCTCCCCCATATGATTTCTCTCATGTAGTCTAAGTACTGCCTTACAATGAAAGGACTTGTCACATTCTTTACATTTGTAGGGTCTCTCCCCTGTATGAATTGTCCCATATTCTCTAAGAACTGCCTTATAATGAAAGACTTGTCACATTCTTCACATTTGTAGGGTCTCTCCCCTGTATGAATTCTCTCATGTAATCTAAGATCTGCCCTTTGAATAAAGGACTTGTCACATTCTTCATATTTGTAGGGTCTCTCCACTGTATGAATTCTCTCATGTCATCTAAGATCTGTCCTATCACTAAAGGACTTGTCACATTCATGACATTTGTAGGGTTTCTCCCCTGTATGAATTCTCTCATGCTGCCTAAGACCTGCCCTATGACTAGAGCACTTGTCACATTCTTCACATTTGTAGGGTCTCTCCCCTGTATGAATTCTCTGATGTTTTCCAAGATTTGACCTTTGCCTAAAGGACTTGTCACATTCTTCTCATTTGTAGGGTATCTCCCCTCTATGAATTCTCTCATGTTGTCTAAGAACTGCTGTGGTGGTTTGAATGAGTGTCCCCCATAGGCTTTAAGTATTCAGACATTGTCTCCAGTTGGTGGCATTGTTCTTGGAAGTCTTAGAAGGTGTGGCCATGCTAGAGGAACTACGTTATTGGGGGCAGGCTTAGTGAGTTTAACAAGCATTGCAGTCTCCAGTCGCTCTCTCTGCTTCCTGTGTTCATTGTGAGATGTGAACCTCAGCTTGCTGCTCCAGCTCCAGCCGCCATGCCTCCTGCCACAATGGACTCTAATTCCCTGGAACCATCAATCATAACCTCAAATAAATTCTTCTTTTATAAGTTCTTTTGGTCATGGTGTTTTATCACAGCAACAGAAAAGTGACTAATACAGTTATTTGGTACCAGAGAGTGGGCTGTTGGCTGTGAAGAACCTGACCATGTGGATGTTTGGAGAAATGTGGAAGACTTTGGTACTTTGGGCTAGAAAAGCTGTAAGCAGAGCTAAACAGGCCATTCTAGTAGAAGCCTGGAAGAAAGCATTGCTGCAAAAAATGTGGTTCCAGAGGAAAATAAAGACTAAGGCAGCAACTGGGATATTTTGATAAAGAGTCTGGTAGCAGTTTGCTCACAGCCCAAATGCTTGCCTGATGCTAAGTTGAAAAGCCATGGACTAATGTCTTTGGTGGAGGATATTTCAAGACAGCCTAATGTATAAATGGTGGCATGGCTTTCAATGGTGAATATTATACAGATCTACAAGGAAAAAGAGCAAATGGGGCAGAAGGAAATGCAGAATGTACAGTTAGGATCTGAAAAGTACACTAGGGAGATTAAAGGTGTGGCCAAGGCATGTGAAGGAGAGGCTCCCTTTCATAAGGAGACTAAAGTGGTTAAGGAGAGGCCTGGAGATTTACAAGTAAACAAAATAATCAGTACCTTCAGGGCAGGACCACACCCAACTAATCCTCCAGCTTTTGAAAGGAAAATACTGAAAGCATTTTCTACTCCAAAAAGTCCAGGGGAGAGAAAAATTGCAAATGTGGTTAAATTAGGAGAGAGTCCATCCCGAACTTGCAGCCAGATTCAGCAATTTCATTCACGTGGTGTTGGCTTTAGAGAAATGAAGTTTGCAAGAGTGAAGGGGTCATCAATTCTTCCTCCAATGGTTTCAGAGAGCCACAGAGGCCAGGCAGAGTGCAGCAGGGGCGTCCCTGAATAAAGAAGGCCATTGCGTTTAGCTGTGAATGTGAAGCCTGGTTGGCAGCAAAGACCCCAAGAAGACATTCCAGATGCCAGACCTGTGAGATATTTGCCAAGGAGAGTTGCATAGAGGGAGTGGTACCAGCCTAAGAAGAGATGTATGTTGCAAGCAAAGGGGAAGAGCTGAGCCATCTAAGCCCTTTGGAAGTCAATGCAGTGCACCTTAGGTGTCTGAAAACTTCTTCTAATGGAGAATATGTGATGAAGATGGCATGGCAATGCTCCAAGCTGCCATGTTCTTATCCCATTATTTGGATAAGCAGCTGTCTAAAGGTTCAAATCAGGAACACATATCTAACATTAATGAAACAACTTAGGGCATGGTGAATCATGTAGTGTACATTTAAGGATAAGATGGAAAGCAGCCTGGAACTGTGGAAGAGCCTACTGAAAAATAAATATGCAATATCTCAGCATGAGGACATGTGTTGAGCTTATGGCTATATAACAAGAAGCACAGAGACAGACAGGAAAACCTCTCTTTCAGTCAAAGGAATGTGTAGTCTAAGAGACTCCAAAACGAAAGAGGCAATTGTACCAGCACATGATCCCCTCCAAGAGCATGAAGGGAAAACCCTGGAGCCGAAGAAAGGACATACTTCAGACAAAGAACTTGGAGCAACAGAGATGAAACTGAATTGGAAGTTCTATTCCCTGAAGACAACTTCTCATATTTTTGACTATACAAGGATTTCTACAGGGGAGAAACAAACCTACAAATTGTACGACTGTGACAAAGTATTTTATTCCGCACACGACATAGAACCAACATGGAGGAGAGAATTTACAGGGGGAGAAACCTACAATTATTGAAGAATGTGACAAGTCTTTATGCATAGTCCAAATATTAGAGTGCGTAATAGACTTCATAAAGGGGAGAAATCCTAAAAACACAAAGAATGTGACCACATACTCCTTAATTCTTTTTTTTTTAGGTCAACAGAGATTTTATTAAGTCTTTAGGGGGCATACATTCTCTGTTCTTAAGAACATTGTTACAATCACACATTTATACGATTTTATGTGCTTTGTGTTTCTAGAATGGGTCCTAAGCTCTAACACTGAATCCCTAATCAAGGTTTGGCAATTCTCACAGGCATACAAAAAAATGTTGCAAGCATCCATTAGAAATGTTCCATATGGAAGGGTTTTTTTTACACATAAATTAAAGAAATAATAAATATCTTTATTATTTCTATTTTAAGCATTTAACTACAAAGATACATTAACAATCAGGCAGGGAAAACCCAACAGACACTAACATGCTGCACTATTGCTTGGCTTCCACTGAGACAAGCTTCCTGAGTTATGCATTGGTGAGTCTATGGATTTGAGCCAAAGGAAGAGGAAAGGCCTGACAGGGAAATTGAAGGAGCCAGCAGGGTAGCTGCATATGAGGGCATTCTTGGCTACATTCAGGAAACTCATACTTCATCATCACAATCAAGGAGCACTCCAACCTGGCCCACTGGAATCTCTAGCATAATGAGAGATGTTGGGCAGGTGGTCAGGAGGCTGGAATGGTCACCCTTCCTTTTTCACAAATCCAAGGAGAACACATCCTCTACATTTACTCAGTGGGCACCACAATCTTTTCCCCAAGAATCTTTGCATACCCCTAACAGCCCGTCCCAGGATTCATTCACAACCCGAGCTCCCAGTAGTATCCCAGAGTGTGAATTCTGGGATCCCCGCATAGCAAAATAATNAGTTTCCATTAGAACTCACACCTGTGTCCTGGTCTTGTTGTCTAGAGTTGAATCTACTCACATCAGTAAAAAAGCTCTTCTTGTAATGGATCACGAGTGATTTTTCAAAGATAACCCCCATTCGGTATTGGCTGGCTCTGCTGATCAGTCCAGGGATGGGATGGGAATTAAGCACCAGTTTCACCACTTGGGGCATGCACAGCTGCATGGACTCACTCCTCTTCACTATCTCTCCCAAATCTTGCAGCAGCTCCACATGTGTTCCACGGCACAGCACCACCAGTTCCTGATACATGTCCCTTAGTTGATTCCTCTTTTGGACCATCATGGCTTCACTTTTCTGGAGAGTCTCTAAAATGCTTTGGCCTTCCTGTTTCACACTCCCTACTTGTTGCTTTTCTTCCTCCCTGAGGACTGGCTGCATTTTCTGATACTCAGTTCTGATCATGTCTTCCCAAATACCCGCATAGTCCGTCCAGGAGATGATTATTTGATTCACTTCATTTAGATTCATTTGATTTTCTTGAATCTTTTTACATAAGGGTGTCAATTGCTTCACAACTTTCTCCCTCTGCTGCTCAACAGCTGCTTCAGTGGTACGGTGACAGTGACCTTCATGCTCCTCAGAGTCGGAGCAGAGCTGACAGAGCAGAATCCTGTCATCTCAGCAGAAGATCTTCTTTGTCTCCTTGTGGGTGACACATAGGTTCTCTTCAGAGCTCAGGCACTTCCTGAGGCTGGCTTGTCTGGCAATGGATACCAGCTTCTTCAGAAGAGCATTGGTTCAGAGGTCTTTCTGCTGGGATGGTTCCCTGCACACTGGGCAAAGTACAGGGGGTCGGACTTCCACCCAGGAAAGTAGGAGACAGGCCCGACAGAAGTTGTGTCCACAGCTTATGGTGACTGGGTCTATGAACCCATTCTGGCAGATGAAGCAGCTGAAGTCTTTCTGGATGTCTGCCTCCATTTTGCCTGAGGGTCGTGTCTCTGGTCTCACCCACTCAGCTAGATAGGCAGTAGTATTAGTGCAGCTCCAGAGCAGATCCTCCACGTGTGCATTCAGCAATCTTCTGAGCCAGCAAATCCTTAATTCTAAGGGAGCATCTTAAACAACATGAGAGAATTCATACAGGGGAGAAACCCTACAAAGGTAAAGAATGTGAAAAGTCCTTCATCATAAGGCAGATCTTAGAGGACATGAGAGAGTTCATACAGGGGATAAACCCTACAAATGTGAAGAATGTGACAAATCCTTTATGCATAGGTCAAGTCTTAGAGTACATGTGAGACTTCATACAGGGGAGTAACCATATAAATGTGAAGGAAGTGACAAGGCATTTATTGAAGGGAACATCTTAAACAACATGAGAGAATTCATACGTGGTAGAAACCCTACAAATGTGAAGAATGTGACAATCTTTTATTTGAAGGGAGCATCTTAGAGTAAATGAGAGAATTCATATGGGGAGTAATCCTACAAATATGAAGAATGTGACAATCCTTTATTCAAAAGGCAACATCTTAGAGTACACAAGAGAATTCATATAGGATAGAAACCCTACAAATGTGAAGAATGTGACAAGGCCTGTATTCAATGGGTACAACTTAGCCGACACAAGAGATTTCACACAGGGCAGAAACCCTGCAAATGTGAAGAATGTGACAAGTCATTTATTTGAAAAAAACATCTTAGACTACATGAGAGAATTCATACAGGTGAGAAAACCTACAAATGTAAAGAATGTGACAAATCCTTTATTCAAAGGTAACATCTTATAGTACATGAGAGAATTCATACAGGATAGAAACCCTACAAATGTGAAGAATGTGACAAGTCCTTTAGGCAGAGGTCAGATCTTGGAAAACATGACAGAATTCATACAGGGGAGAAACCCTACAAGTGTGCAGAATGTGACAAGGCCTTTATTCAAAGGGTAAAACTTACAGTACATGAGAGAATTCATACAGGATAAAAACCCTACAAATGTGAAGAATGTGACAAGTCCTTTATGCATAGTTAAAATCTTAGTGTGCATGAGATATTTCATAAGGGGGAGAAACCCTAAAAATGGGAAGCATGTGACAAATCCTTTATTCAAAGTGAACTACTTAGACAACATGAGAGAATTATACAGGGGAGGAACCCTACAAAAGTAAAGAACGTGACAAGTCCTTTCACCATAAGGCAGATCTTAGACAAGATGAGAGAATGCATACAGGGGAGAAACCCTACAAATGTGAAGACCGTGACCAGTCCTTTATTCAAAGGGAACATCATAGGGCACATGAGAAAATTCATACAGGGGAGAAACCCTACAAATGTGAAGAATGTGACAAGGCCTTTATGCATAGTTCAAATCTTAGAGTGCATGAGAGATTTCATAAAGGGGAGAAACCTTAACAATGTTAACAATGTGACAAATCCTTAATTCGAAGGGAACATCTTAGACAAAATGAGAGAATTCATACAGGGGAGAAACCCTACAAATGTAAAGAACATGACAAGTCCATTCATCGTAAGGCAGATCTTAGATGAGATGAGAGAATTCATACAGGGGAGAAAACCTACAATTGTGAAGACTGTGACCAGTCCTTTATTCAAAGCGAACATCATAGAGTACATGAGAAAATTCATACACGGGAGAAACCCTACGAATATGAAGAATGTGATAAGGCCTTTAGTTGAAACTGATCTTAGACTACATGAGAGAATTCATACAGGGTAGAACCCATATAAATGTGAAGTATGTGACAAGGCCTTTACTCAACAGGTACAACTTAGACTACATGAGAGAATTCATGCAGGGGAGAAACCCTACAAATGTGAAGAATGTGACAAGGCCTTAAGTTGAAGCTCTGATATTAGACGACATGAGAGAATTCATTCAGGGCACAAACCCTACAAATGTGAAGAATGTGACAAGTTCTTTATTCACAGGTCAAATCTTAGAGTACATGAGAGAATTCATAAAGGGAAGAAATCTTCATAATGGGAAAAACCCTGCAAATGTGAATAATGTGACAAGGCCTTTAGGCAAAGGTCAAATCTTGAAAAACATGAGAGAATTCAAACAGTGGAGAAACCCTACAAATGTGAAGAATGTGACAAGGCCTTTATGTAAAGGGAAGATCTTAGAAAACATGAGAGAATTCATACATCCAAGAAACCTACAAATGAAAAGAATGTGTCAAGTCCTCTCATTATAAGGCAGTTCTTAGACGACATGAGAGAATTCACACAGGCGAGAAACCCTACAAATGTGAAGAATGTGACAAGTCCTTTATTCAAAACAAACATCTTAGAGTACATGAGAGAATTCATACAGGAGAGAAACCATACAAATGTGAAGAATGTGACAAATCCTTTATTCAAAGGCAATGCCTTAGAGGACATGAGAGAATTCATACAGGATAGAAACCCTACAAATGTGAAAAATGTGACAAGTCCTTTAAGCAGAGGTCAGATCTTGGAAAACATGACAGAATTCATACAGGGGAGAAACCCTACAAATGTGCAGAATGTGACAAGGCCTTTATTCAAAGGGTACAACTTACAGTACATGAGAGAATTCATACAGGATAGAAACCCTACAAATGTGAAGAATGTGACAACGCCTTTATTCAATGGGTACAACTTAGACCACATGAGAGACTTCATATAGGGGAGAAACCCTACAAATGTGAAGAATATGACACGGGCTTTATGCATAGGTCAGATCGGACACTACATGAGAGACTTCATACAGGGGACAAACTATACTCATGTGAAGAATGTGACAAGGCGTTTAGTTGAAGCTCTGACCTTAGACTACATGAGAGTATTCATATAGGGTAGAAACCCAACAAATGTTCAGAATGTGGCAAGGCCTTTATTCAAAGGGTACAACTTACAGTCCATGAGAGAATAAATATAGGGTAAAACCCCTACAAATGTGAAGAATGTGACAAGGCCTCTACTCAATGGGTACAACTTAGACCACATGAGAGACATCATACAAGGGAGAAACCATACAAATGTGAAGAATGTGACATGGGCTTTATGCATAGGTCAAATTGGACACTATACAAGAGATTTCATACAGGGGAGAAACCTTACAAATGTGAAGAATGTGACAAAGTATTTATTCGAAGGAACATAGACAACATGAGAGAATTTATACAGGGGAGAAACCCTACAAATGTGAAGAATGTGACAAGTCTTTATGCATAGTCCAAATATTAGAGTGCGTAATAGACTTCATAAAGGGGAGAAATCCTAAAAACACANGAACATCTTGTTTCTTTAGAGAACCCTGACTAATATATATTTTGGTATCAGGAGTGGTTCTAAAGAAACAGAATTGAAAGGATGAATTTCTTTAGTGGGCTTGGAAGTTTCTGGAGCCAGCTCTCCAACCCAATGAAGCCTAGAGTTACTGAAGGCTTTCCTGGTGGCATGAAGAGGAATGATAATCCTTGGTGCAGACTATTTGATGAAATTATGAAGATAGATCCATTTGACTCACCGAACTTGCTTCTTGTGAGAAGCAAGGAATTTAGTGACTCTATATATAAAACGTTGGAGAAATTTTCTATGTGTTTAAATTTAAGATGGTAGTACCATTGAATTTTAGTAATTAGAATTTTTTTGTATCTCCTTCTTTTCCCATGGCTTCCGACTCCCCCAGTCTCACTCTCTGGTTCCGTCCCTCCCTTATCAGAGTTTGGAGGCATAGCCTAATTAAAATCTTTCTCAGTGGTTTTGGAATGGGACCGGTTTACTGAAATAAGGGATTGAGCTTTTCAAGAAAGTTTAACAGTGGCTTGTCTAGTTATTTTTTCTAAGTCAGATTGAGTGTTGAGCACTGAAGCACAAAAAGGGAACTGACAGGAGGTGCCTGGAGTGTTTGGCTTGGGGTAATTGGGGACAGAGCTTGCAGTGAGTGCTGTGCTCAGAGCAAATGCCGCCATGCAGCCAAAGCAGCACAAGGGGGGAGGGGGGTTTGTCTGAGGCACAGTTGCCGGGGCATGCTCTTTTAGATCTGGCATGGAATGAAGGCAAAGAATTTCTCAATGTTCTTTTTCTTAACTTTAATTCCTCACATCCTGAGGAGTGACTCCTTAAGATCCCTTAAAAATAAATCATTTGTCTAATGTCTGTCTAGTTCCTTCCTTTTCGAGAAGGCTCTTTGTATATGTCCTGTTTTTGCACATTTAAAGCATGTGGAAATGGAGGACCCTCTTCCTCCTCCATATGTCTTTCTTACCTAGGTGCTATACATCCGACCTCTCATGGCTTCAGTGTAGTCCTTTCCTTACACTACTGCTTGTGAGGAATCTACACAGGCTTTTATAAAGTCCTGTATTTTTCCTATTTTCTTAATAGGTCTTAAAAGATCCTGACAGAGCATATTGGCATTTTCCCATGTCAGTTAATAATATTTCTGTTCCTTCAGATGGTGGTAACATTCTATGGCTTAAATACTGAAAGAAACATTCGCTCTTGTTTTGATTCGTTATGCCCCATGCTTCCTTGCTTACTCGCACTTAACCATCAGCCTTTACCGGCGGGACCGGGACACCCTTGCAAGACCCTACCCGTTACCTAGAAAAAAAAAAAGAGAAGAGAGAGAAAAAAGTTTACCTGTCCAAGGGTCCCTGTTTGGACTGCCTCCTGCCGCAGACCAACCCAGCTGGAGGGGTTCCCTCTGACTGCAGGAATTGGGGTCTTGGAAAGGAGGGCACAGGTTAGGCCAAATATAGACAGACATGACACCAGAGTGGTCTTGAATCTGGTGCATTTTACTAAGAGCAAGCAACTGATTATATAGTACATGTCAGGAAAAGCAGATCAAGATTAGCACATCCCCAGGAATAATAAGCCTGTTACTAAAGAGTTTAAGTTTTACACACTAAGCAGAAGCACTTACACATGGTACTTTGCTCAAGATTAGCACATCTCCAGGAACAAACAGTGGTCATAAAACCCCAGAGTTTGTTTGTGAGATGTGAGACATTGTTTCCCTTTGAAGTTTTAATTTGGTTTCTTCCCATCCTCCCTAGTGTCCAATCTATCCATCCTCCCAAGGCCGCTTGTTATCTTTAGGCTGTAATTTAAGCCATGGCCTGGGAGAGTCTTTTTGGTTGGTTACATTTCCTTAAAGGAGAAGCCTGCCACATGCCTCTGACCAAGTATTGTTTTCTATCATGTATAACTGTAACTAAGATTTTTATTTTACTAATTCTATCAGGTGTATCTCCTTGCTTAAGGGACTGAGCTATTACTCTTGTTACTATCAATGTTGTTGTAATTGATCTATGATATCACCCATTATAATGTTTTTTTTTTCCATTTTACATTTGTAAGGGCATTTCGGAAAGGAGAGTCTGCTCGAGAAATGTTCCAATGTTTCACTTTGTTTAAATTCATAGAAAGTGCATCTGGATCAGATGGAGTGACACTAGTGGGCCAAGCATCCTGGCTTTCTGGTTTATCTCCCTGAACATCTAATTGTCCCTTGTCTAGAAATAGCTTGATTAGCTGGAACTGAGGTAAGTAAGCTGGCTCCTAAACTCCTGAGATAAGTAAGCTGGCTCGTAAAATCCTGAGATAAGCAAGTTAGTAATTTTCTGTGAGCATGTATGCCTGACAGCTTTGGCTCCTGGCACTTCCCAACATTTCTTCTCAAGTTCCTATCCATTTTTTTCCCTTCATGGTTCTAGCGATTTTACAGGGATACATCTATGCCAAACACAGACTCTACCACTATGTAACACCCCTGGACCAAACTTAATATTCTTAAATCTTGAATTCCAGGAAACTTCAATTGAGAAATTGGGGAAAGCATTGCAATTATCCTATAAGAATTAAAGTTTAACATTCACTGTGGGTCAGGTCTGGTACCTCATGCCTTTAATCCCAGCACTCCAGAGGCAGAGGCAGGCAGATCTCTGTGAATTCAAGGCTGTGCTGGTCTACATAGTGAGTTCCAAGCCAGCTGGGGGTACAGGCAAACCATGTCACAAAAAAGAAACAAAAAAAGTCATTACTCAAACAGTGTTCAGGCAATTTTGAATGAACTGTGTATTACTAGGAGGAGATGAGGTCTGGAAATATTTCATTTACCATTAAATACTTAAATAAAGACACTTCTCATTCAATCCCTTTAGGATTTTCTACAATGTATATAAGGCAGAAATTTTCAAACATTTACATGTTATAATACATCTTTGTGAATTTCTAACATAACTTAGATATTTGTGTTGCTAATACAAGCTCTGAAGTTGTGACAGTGAATATTTTTTTCTTTCTAAAAACGTGTTTATTCAACTTTTTACCATAATGAAGGCAGCATACTGAAGTGCTAATATCAAATTACAGACAGCTTTATCAAATGGACTCCATTTTGTAATTTATTTTTTATGTATATGAATGTACTGTCTGCATGTAGGTTTGTGCACCCATGTCGTGCAATGCCTTCGAGGTCAGAGAGGGTGTCGGATTCCCCTGGAACTGGAGTTAAAGACAGTTCTCAGCCACCATGTGGGTGCTGTGTATTACTCGAAGGAAGTGAGGTCTGGAAATATTTTATTTACCATTTAATACTTAAATAAAGACACTTCTCAGCCATGCCCTTTAGGATTTTCCACGTTGTATATATGCCAGACATTTTCAAACATTATTTGTGTTGCTAATACACACTCCGATATTTTGACAGTGAATAAATTTTTAACATAATTCTGTGAGACTCTGGCTCAGTATGAAATTTCTGATGTGTCTTAACACATGAGCTAAATGGAATTATGCCTAAAATAATTTTTAGAATTAGATTTATTTAAATTTTAGATTCTGTGATATTTGACAAGAATGGATGAACAAGTAAAACTTCAAGGCTTTAAGTTTCTAGTTACTCATATCGAAGAATTGTCTCATATTGAATTAAGAATGAAAATTTATTAGACTTTACCATCTGATATTTCTAAAATTTTCTTCAGTAGACATTGCAGTTTTCCTGAAATTTAAATGTTTATTAAATATTTAAGCAAGATTATTGCATGTAAAACTTTCCTGCTCATAAAGATTCTATATTTTTCTCTACAGAGTGAGCCCAAGATCTGCCAAACTCATACAATGGTAAACTATTTCTCCACTATTCTTGCTCTATTCTTGAATCTGACATATGGATAAATGAATGACTGTGGCACTTAGATATCTGCTATCTCCTTTCATTATGAATTCTGTGATGTCTTCTAAAAGGTGACTTATCAGTAAAGGACTATTCACACTTTTCACATTTGTAGGTTTTCTCCCCTGTAAGAATTCTCTCATGTAGTCTAAGATCAGGCCTTCAAATAAAGGACTTGTCACATTCTTCACATTTGTAGGGTTTCCACACTGCATGAGTTCTCTCATGTAGCCCAAGATCAGGCCTTCAAATAAAGGACATGTCACATTCTTCACATTTGTAGGGTTTCTCCACTGCACGAGTTCTCTCGTGTAGTCCAGAATCAGGCCTTCGAGTAAAGAACTTGTCACATTCTTCATATTTGTAGGTTTCTCCCCTGTATGAATTCTCTCATGTACTCTAAGATGTGACTTTCAAATAAAGCACTTGTCACTTTCACATCTGTAGGGGTTACTCCCTTTATGAATTCTCTCATGTATTCTAAGATCAGTCGTTCGAATAAGTGACTGGTCAAATTCTTCATATTTGTAGGGTTTCTCCCTTGTATGAATTCTCTCATGTCGTCTAAGATGTGCCCTTTGAATAAAGGACTTGTCACATTCTTCACATTTTTAGGGTCTCTCCCCTGTATGAATTCTTTCATGTACTCTAAGATGTTCCCTTTGAATAAAGGATTTGTCACATTCTTCACATTTGTAGGGGCTCTCCCCTGTATGAATTCTCTCATGTATTCTAAGATCTGCCCTTTCAATAAAGGACTTGTCACATTCTTCACATTTGTAGGGTCTCTCCCCTGTAAGAATTCTCTCATGTACTCTAAGATGTTCCCTTTAAATAAAGGATTTGTCACATTCTTCACATTTGTAGGGTTTCTCACCTGTATGAATTCTCTCATGTACTCTAAGATATTCCCTTCAAAGAAAGGATTTGTCACATTCTTCACATTTATAGGGTTTCTCTGTATGAATTCTCTCATGTTGTCTAAGACCTACCCTGTCACTAAAGGACTTTTCACATTCTTCACATTTGTAGGGTTTCTCCCCTGAATGAATTCTCTCATGTACTCTAAGATGTTCTCTTCGAATAAAGGATATATCACATTCTTCACATTTGTAGGGTTTCTCCCTTCTATGAATTCTCTCATGTACTCTAAGATTTGACCTATGCATAAAGGACTTGTCACATTCTTCACATTTGTAAGGTTTCCCCCCATATGAAGTCTCTCATGTAGTCTAAGATCAGGGCTTCGAGTAAAGGTCTTGTCATATTCTTCAAATTTGAAGGGTTTCTCTCTAGTTTGGATCACCTGATGACTTTTTATATATGACATTTTTATAAATAATTTATCATGATCTTCACATTCATAGGATTTCTCTCCATTATAAATACTCTGATTTCTTCTAAATGTTGAGTTCTCCATGCAACAGACAGAAAAAGAGTGCATTTCAACAGAGAGAACAATGCTAACACAATCAAACATTCTGAATAATCACACAGATTGAGATATATAACAAAAATGTAAGGGCTGGGGAGATGGCCTCACAGTTAAGATCACTGACTGCTCTTGCACAGGACCTGGGTTTGAATCCCAAAACCCACATGGCAGCTACAAACCATCTTTAACTCCAGTTCCAAAGGAATCCAACACCCTCTTCTGACCTCCATGGCCTTGCAGGACATGGACATGGGTGCACAAACCAACATGCAGAAAGTGCATTCATACACATAAAAAATAAATAAAAAATTTAAAAAGTGTAATGAGCATGAATGAAACTTCAAAATACCAACTTGTTCAAATGCAGAAACGTTGAAATAATATTGGATTTCTTTTAGCCAGGACTACAGACAGGAAACCATGAAATAATAATAATTATAATAATAATATACATGTAAAGAACTGAAAGTGAAAGTGTAAGCTAAATTTGATTCCCAGAAATGTTCTCTCCTAAAAGTGATGGGGGAAGAATAGCATCTGAAGAAATGCACAGCTTCAAGGCAAACAAGCCATCACTTCAGAATTTACATAAGCAACTCATGAACAAAGAAGTTTACAGAAGACAATATATGCAATATAGAAAAGAATGTAAGGCCAATATTAAAAATGACAAGGAAGGGAACAAAGGCTGGAGAGATGGCTCAGAAGTTAAGAACACTGACTTATCATGCATAGGATGTGGGTTCACAGCATCCACATGATGATTAACCTCTCTTTGTATCTCCTGTCCCAGTGGATCTGATGCTCTCTTCTTTCCTTTGTAGGCACTGCATTACACAGGTGCACAAATATCCATGTGGGCAATACTCATACACCAGCTGTCCCCACTTCTGTGTTTCCCTTACACACTCCTGATCTGCTTAGCACAGACATGCCTAATACCACAGACCAGCCTACTACACGGCAAGTACCAGAATCACAAATCAACTACCTTTTCACACCTTAGCAGATAGTATTACACACAGAGTGAATTTTGAAGATAGGACAACTATCTCATCAAAAAGGCTACATATTTTGAATATATCATAACCTCAGCTCATGAGAACAAAGAGACATGTTGGGAATTGTGCCCTTACTAAGTCAGAAGCAGTAATGAGATAAGTGTTTATCCTGTCTTCATGCAACTTTCATATAACTTCAGAACCTGCTTGTCACTCCTCATGAGTATCACTTCCACTGCATGATGGAATGCTACTGTGTGTGTCCACACTTATGGCTTGTTGGGCTGGAAAACACTCAGATAATCAAGGAAAGCTCTGTATGTAAAGTAGCATATTGATGCTTCTCAATCATATGATAGGCAAAATAATGGGTGCTTTACTTTTCTGTTGCTGTCACAGAACATTATGCCTAACGGAACATTAAGAAATAAGATTATTTGACCTTATGGTTGCAGGTTTGAGAGGGATTAGAGTCTGTCATGGTAAGGAGGCCTGGTGAGGGGTCCAGACCAT
This sequence comes from Rhizomys pruinosus, assembly GCA_009823505.1. Classification (NCBI taxonomy): domain Eukaryota; kingdom Metazoa; phylum Chordata; class Mammalia; order Rodentia; family Spalacidae; genus Rhizomys; species Rhizomys pruinosus. Next base: position 394,255 of record VZQC01003239.1, on the reverse strand, counting down.
GGGCCAAAAGCTAAGTGCTTACATTTTCAAGCAGGCACAGAAAGCTGAGGGTGACTGGAAATCCAGCAAATCTTAAGAACTCTCCAAGCCACCCCCAGTGTCATGTTTCCTCCAACAAGACCACACATTCTAGGAACTCTCCAACAGGGCCCGCAGCTGGGAAAAAATGTCCAAAATCTTGGAACCTCATGCAATGAACCTTAGGTGTCTGAAAACTGTTCTTCTAATGGAGAATACGTGAGGAGGAAAACTCTGTGGCAATGCTCCAAGCTGCCATGTTCTTATCCCATTATTCAGATAAGCTGCTGTCCAAAGGCTCAAATCAGGAACACTATCTAACATTAATGAAACAACTTAGGGCATGGTGAATCATATAGTGTACATTGAAGGATAAGATGGTGTATTAGTCAGGGTTCTCTAAAGAAACAGAAGTAACAGGACAAATATATATAACTATATACAATTTATTGATTTGCTCATGTGACAGAGTTCAAGGAGTCCAACAGTAGCTGCACCACACTGGAAAGGCCAAGAGAATCCAGGGAATTGCTCAGTCTGCAAGGCTGGATGTCTCAGTAGTCCCAATCCAGTGCTGAAGGCCTGAATGGATTCCAGGAGAACTGCCGGGCTCAGTACACGCTGGGATCCTGAGGCAGAGCCAGGTAGATGTCTGTCAGTCCACGGCCAGGCTGCTCTGCATAGTTACTTCCAGGCCAGCTGGAGCAACAGGGAGACCCTGTCTCAAAAAGATTCCCCCACTCCCCCAAAATAATGCACAGGCCAATATACCTAATATATGCAGTAAAATTTACAACACTGATTTTCCTATGAAGAGTAATCACTAAAAAAAAAGAACAACTCTATAAAGACATAGACCAAGGTGTTAACCCCACCAAGGGAAAGGGGCAGAGGGTGGCTGATCACTGTGAGGTCAAGGCCAGACTGTTCTACATTTGAGTCTCAGTATAGATGCTGCTGTTTAGGGTGACCCTGTCTCAAAGTAAATAAATAAACAAACAACAAATAAAATAAAATAAAAACTCAAAAAATAAGTCCAGATCCCTGGTTTATTCCAAAAAACAAATAAATAGATAGATAAATAAATAAATAAATAAAATAAAAACTCAAAAAATAAGTCCAGATCATGAGTACATCCCAACATACTGGCCTCTGGTTCTGAACCCCAAGCTCCTCTGAAAAGGCTCATTTCCCCACCTCTCCTATGATTCAATTCTATAATACTCCCCTAGTCCTGAGATTTCTAAGCCAGGCCATCCATTGGACCCCACATTCTTTTGAGTCAGGGTCTCTCTGTAGCCCCAGCTGGCCTGGAACTCACTCTGTAGATGAGGCTGGCCTGGAATTCACAGAGATCTGCTTGCCTCTGCCTCCCAAGTGCTAGGATTAAAGGCTGGCACAACCAAGCCAGGCTTAAACAAGGTTCTTAGCTACCATGTGGATGCTGGGAATTGAACCCCTATGCAAGAGCAGTTGGTTGGTTTTTTTTTTTTTCTTTTTTTTTTTTCTTTTTGAGAAAGGGTCTCCCTTTAGTCCCAGTTGTCCTGGCATGGAACTCACTATGTAAACCAGACTGGCCTCAAACTCACAAGCATCCACCTGTCTCTGCCCCCAAGTGCTGGTTTTAAAAGGGTGCATGACTATGCCTGGCAATCCTCTGTGAGTTTCTAAGGCCCACCCAGCCTCAGATTCCCTAGCACAGCTTTCCATGTGGTTGCTATGTCTCTAGTGAGTCTTCCCATCACCTAGACAGACCTATTTACCTCTCCCCATACCTCTGATCCTGCATTACACTGAGTGGTTCCTGGGGCTATCCTGAGACATGGGGTGTTGTGTAGACCTGATCCTATGCAGCTGTCCTCAGATTCTGCACCACACCAGTCCATTTGGTCACTACTACTCTGGTGAGTTTCCTAGTTACAATAAAACCCAGCAGTCTAGCCTGCCTTTAGCTCCTTCCAAAGCTGTCTTTGGCCCTCTGCACTCTCAGTCTGCCCACTTCTCCCTACTTCTGCCTACTTCTGCCTACTTTGCTCTCTGACACCACCCACATTACATCCTTACCCTAAATCCTGAGATTTCTCAGTTTCCATTCCCCATCACTGCCCTAAACCCTGCCTTCTGTTTCTTTCTCATCATTCCCACTAACCCAGAGAGGTGCCCCCACCTCACTGACACCCCGCCCCTCCCACTCATCTCTAATTCCTTAACAAGGACCTCTGTCTGTCAGTCCAGCCCCAGTCTCCCTCTTCTCAGGCATTTCACATAGTTGCTCTGTTCATAATTTACAACTGGACCCAATGACACCATATCTATCTATCTTATTATGAGACTATAAATAAAAACATAGAAAGTGCCCTTGCACCTTTGTATTCCAGTGCTGGGTAGTTCATGAATTGAGAACTTGGAAAATACCTGGATTTCTAACTCAATTCTGTGATCAGTACATTACCAAAAAACAAAATAGGGGATTTTCTAAATGATTTTCTGTCGGAAAATCCAATTTGAATTGCAGGCTAGCTTTCAGCTAGCACACCTCAGGGCACCATGTGGCCAGGGACTGCACCCCAAGGTGGAGCAAACAACATGACTTAGGTGCGTGATGCTGGTTGGGGCAATGGTGTGCAGTGGCACAGAATTGGTGGGGCCTATGATTGGCTCTGTAATACTCTGATTCCTTATGCTCAAGCTCCATCCCTGAGGCTTATACAATCTTTCTGCTCCCTCTTCTGCCTTGATCCCCCTGGGGTCTGGGCAGGGGAGTTTTAATGTAGAAGTCCTATCCAGCCACACAAATGCTGCAATCTTTCATTTTCTAACTTTAGCCAATCTGGTCTTCTATGTTCTTTGTACTCTGTTGCATGAGGAAGCTCTTCTGTTGAGAGTTGAGAAATGCATTATTAGTTTTCCTAGTCCCTGTTCCACTAAGGTCCTTGAGACTTAAGTATAAAACCTCTACTGTAGGGCTGGAGAGATGGTCTAGCGGGTAAGAGCACCGACCGCTCTTGCAGAGGACCCGGGTTTGATCCCCAGCACCCACATGGTGGCCAAGAACCATCTGAAGCTCCAATTCCAGGAGAACTCCAGTTCCAGGGGAATCCAACACCCTCTTCTGACCTCCGCGGCATTGCACGACACAGGTGCACAGACCTGCATGCAGACAGTACATTCCTACACATACAGAAATAAATAAATTAAAAAAAAACTCTACTGTAAATTTGTCACTTGGGGTTTGGCACCTCACATATAATTATTCTCTGTGTGAAACCAGTTGTTGAACCCTGTAGTGTGGTCTATCTGTTGCAAAAGCAACTTCTTTGAGGAGTGGTGGCTGATGTACTTGTCTGTAAATATAAAAACCCATTTTTATCATAAAGTAAGAAAGAACATTAGCCCAGTAATTTAACAGAGGTAGGGTCTTCTCTAGAGTCTATGACCCCTCCAGCCATGTGTATTTTGCTAGGTTTACAGTGCCATACGTGTGTTCCTTCCCTTTGCACAGGCTTGAAGTGCAATTAGACAGCTGTTGATTACTGGGCACCACTATAGTTGGCTGGGTCAATCATTGTTGTAGTTATTATGCTTTCCCGCTATGACTGGACCATTAAATGGTTGTCACCCTTCACAGCTAGCATAGTATCCTTGAAAAAATATGAGAAGTTGTCTTTATGGAATAGAACTTCCAATTCAGTTTCATCTCTGTTGCTCCAAGTCCTGTGTCTGAAGTATGTCCTTTCTTCACCTCCAGGGGTTTCCCTTCACGTTCTTGGAGGTGATCATGTGCTGGTACAATTGCCTCTTTCTTTTTGGAGTCTCTTGGAGTACCCATTACTTTGACTGACAGAGAGGTTTTCCTGTCAGTAAGTAAGCTCTGTGCTTATTATATTGCCATCAGCTAAACACATGCACTCATGCTGAGATATTGCATATTTATTTTTCAGTATGCTTTTCCACAGTTCCAGGGTGCTTTCTATCTTATCCTTAAATGTACACTGCATGACTCACCATGCCCTAAGTTCTTTGATTTAATCTTAGATAGTGTTCCTGATTTGAGAATTGGATAGCTGCTTATCCAAATAATGGGATAAGAACATGGCAGATTGTAGCACATGTCCCCAGCCATGTGCCCTGTTGGAGAGTTCATAGAATGTGTGGTCTTGTTGGAGAAAACATGACATCGGGGGTGGCTTAGAGAGTTCTTAGGATTTGCTGGATTTACCATCACCCTCAGCTTTCTGTTCCTGCTTGAAAATGTAAGCACTTAGCTTTTGTCCCATGGTCTGGACCCCTCACCAGGCCTCCTTACCATGACAGACTCTAATCCCTCTCAAACCTGCAACCATAAGCTCAAATAATCTCTTATTTCTTAATGTTCCATTAGGCATAGTGTTTTGTCACAGCAACAGAAAAGTAAAACAACCATTATTTTGCCTATTATATGATTGAGAAAGTATCAATATGCTACTTTACATATCGAGCTTTCCTTAATGATCTGAGTGTTTTCCAGCCCAACAAGCCATAAGTGTGGACACACACAGTAGGATTCCATCATGCAGTGGAAGTGATACTCATGAGAAGTGACAAGCAGGTTCTGAAGTTAGATGAAAGTTGCATGAAGACATGATAAACACTTATTACTGCTTCTGACTTAGTAAGGGCACAATTCCCAACAGGTCTCTTTGTTCTCATGAGCTGAGGTTATGATATATTCAAAATATGTAGCCTTTTTGAAGTTACAGTTGTGCTATCTTCAGAATTCACTCTGTGTGTAATACTATTTGCTAAGGTGATAAAAGGTAGTTGATTAGTGATTCTGGTACTTGCTGTGTAGTAGGCTGGTCTGTGGTATTAGGCTTGTCTGTGCTAAGCAGATCAGGAGGGTTTAAGGGAAACACAGAAGTGGGGACGGCCTGTGGAAGTTCTAACAACTGAATGTCTAGAATTGCCAGTGTGCTTACTGAGAACCAGCAGGCTGTGGGTGCACCTTGAATACGAGCGTAGTCCAGAGATCTTAGGCAGAAAGAGGATGAATCTGCCTGTGCCCCACCTAGAAGGGGAAACAAGGGCAGAGACAGAGTAGAGCTCTTGAGTCTATAAGGTAATCATGAAGCATTGGGTGGGATCTGATTTACCAGGGTGGTTGGCAGGTCTGTGGCAGGCAGATGATACCACAGGCAAGGTAGGGAAAAGAAAAAAAATAGAAGAAAATAAAAAAAAAAATAGAGATTTGAGCTTGTCTGAGGGCAGGGGATCCTGCTGTGATGGGTGGGTGTGGAGTGAGAGGGCAGTTCAGGGATCCAGAGTGGAAAGAGCAGGAGTGGGCCTGGGCCCAATGGTACAGGGGGACCTGGTGCACATTGAGAATGGAGCTGCTCAGGCTTCAGGTGAATCAAGACACAGTGGGCAGGATCTGATGTACCAGGGTACTAGGCAGGTCTGTGTCAGGAAGATCAGGGGCCATGGACAAAGGAGGTGAGGACAGGCTATGGAGAATATTCTAATCACTTTCTCTTTCTGTCATGAAAGCACTAAATAAAACAATCTTGTGGAAGTGAGGGTTTATTTGGCTTACAAACATAGTCCATCCCGAAGAGAAGCCAAGCAGAAACTCAGGGCAGGAAGCTGGATCACAGACCATCGAGGATAGCTGCTTCCTGGCTTGTTCTTCACATGTGAAGATTTGAACAATCAAATTCTTTTGTCTGCTTAATTATTTTAGATATATAAAATGTGGATTTTCAGTGCTTTCCATGCTACCAGGGAAGTCTTTAGTATTTGTAGGTTTCTTTGACTTGGAAAGCCTGCACCAAACACCATCAAGAAATTCATACTTTCAATTCTTCATTCCTAGAACCACTCTTGCTACCAAGATCTGTACTCGTAAGGGTTTTCTAAAGAAGGAGAACTGATGAAGTGAACATTATATTCATCATGCATACACATACACATTCTCACACACCAAAATGAGAGAGAGAGAGAGAGAGAGAGAGAGAGAGAGAGAGAGAGAGAGAGAGACTTTTACTTTTATACAGGTTGCTATCAGAAGTCAATGCTCACATTTTGGGTGGTCCTTCCAGCTTTAAATGATCTAATCCAAGATTCTCCTATGTGGGTCTTCTAGTTTGTCTTTCAGTTGCTGGGACACAAAACTTTGACCAATTCCAACTTGGGGAAGAAAAGGTTTATTTGTCTTATATCTCCCAGGTCACACATCATCACTTAAGGAGCCCAATGTACGAACTCAGGGCAGGAACCTAGAGACACAGGTGAAGCACAGACCATGGAAGAATTCTGCTTTCTGGCTTGTTTCCCTCCCTGCTCCTTACTGAATCTGGTTTTGTTTTTTAGACATTTGTTTTCTTTTTGAGACAAGATCTCTCTATAGCCTCAACTGTCCTGGAACTCACTAGAAAAGGCTGGCCTTGAACTCACAGAGATCCACTTGCCTCTGCCTTCCATGTGCTTGGATTACAGGCATGTGCCACCATTCCTGGCTTCAGCCTGCTTTCTTCTACAGTATGCAACAGCCTGCTTAGTAGTGGCACCACTGACAATGGGCTGGACCCTTCCATATTGCTCAACAATCAAGACAGTATTCAATACACATGACCACAGACCACTCCAATGAACGCAGTTTACCAGTTGAGGCTCCCTCAAGTAAGGTGTGTCAGGTTGACATTAAACCTACACAGCACAGTAGTCCATGCTCTTAAACACTGGGCCATCTCTCCAGCACTGTACTGATAAATGTTATCTCTTCTGCCTAGAGTTGTTTACAGTTTGTTCTATGATATATAGAATTTGGTATTCCAGTTTCCTTGCATATGGGCAGCATGATAGCCATCATTGGTTCCAAACTTCAGGGTGTCACTGTTAGTAACTGTGTTTCTTGGACAGAAGACACACTAAAATATTACTCTTATCACAGAATGCTAGAATGTCTTCTAATTTTACATCTTTTCTTTAAAAATATTTTTAGTTATTTTTATTTTATGTGTATGAGTATTGTGTACATGGATATGAGTGCACATGTGCAGTGCCTACAAAAGACAGAAGAGAGCATCAGATCCACTGGAACAGGAGATACAAAGAGTGATTAACCATCATGTGGGTGCTAGGATCTGAACCCACATCCTATGAATGATCAGTCAGTGTTCTTAACTTCTGAGCCATCTCTCCAGCCTTTGTTCCCTTCCTTGTCATTTTTAATATTGGCCTTACATTCTTTTCTATATCGCATATGTTGTCTTCTGTAAACTTCTTTGTTCATGAGTTTGCTTATGTAAATGATGGCTTGTTTGCCTTGAGGCTATGCAATTCTTCAAATGTTATTATTCCTCCATCACTTTTAGGAGATAATATTTCTGGGAATCAAATTTAGCTTACACTTTCACTTTCAGTTATTTAAATGTATATTATTATTGTTATTGTTATTATTATTATTATTATTATTATTATTATTTTCATGGTTCCCTGGCTGTGGTCTTGGCTGACAAAAAGATAATATTATTTCAATGTTTCTGCATTTTAACAAGTTGGTATTTTGAAGTTTCATTTATGCTTATTATATTTTCTGTATATGTCTCAATATGTGTGATTGTTCAGGATGTTTGAGTGTGATAGCATCATTCTCTGTGTTGAAATGCACTCTTTTTGTGTGTTTTGCATGGAGAACTCAGCAGTTAGATGGCATCAGAGAATTTATAATGGAGAGAAAACCTTCAAATGTAAAGATGGTGATAAATTATTTATAAAAGTGTCATACATAAAAAGTCATCAGATGATCCAAACTAGAGAGAAACCCTTCAACTATAAAGAATGTGACAAGGCCTTTATTCAAAGCCTAAACTACATGAGAGACTTCATGCAGGAGAGAAACCCTACAAATGTGAAGAATGTGACAAGTCCTTTAGGCAAAGGTCAAATCTTGGAAAACATGAGAGAATTCATACAGAGGAGAAACCCTACAAATGTGAAGAATGTGAAAAGGCCTTTAGTCGAAGCTCTGATCTCAGAGTACATGAAAGACTTCATACAGTGGAGAAATGCTACAAATGTGAAGAATTTGACAAGGCCTTTAGCCAAAGCTCTGATTTTAGACTACGTGAGAGACTTTATACAGAGGAGAAACCCTACAAATGTGAAAAATGTGACAAGGCCTTTATTCAAAGTTTACACCTTAGAATACATGAGAGAATTCATACAGGGGAGAAACCCTATAAATGTGAAGAATGTGACAAGTCCTTTAGGCACAGGTCAGAACTTTGAAAATATGAGAGAATTCTTACAGGGGAGAAACCCTACAAATGTCCAGGATGTGATAAGGCCTTTAGTAAAAGCCCTAATCTCAGAGTACATGAAAGAATCCATACAAGGGTGAAACCCTACAATGTGAAGAATGCGATAAGTCTTTTATCCACTGGTCAAATCTTAGAGTATATGAGAGACTTCACACAGGGTAGAAACCCTACAAATGTGAAGAATGTGACAAGGCTTTTATTCAAAGGGAACATCTTAGACAGCTGAGAGAATACATACAGGGGAGAAACCCTATAAATGTGAAGAATGTGACTATCCTTTATTTGAAGGAAACATCTTAGACTACATGAGAGAGTACATACAGGGGAGAAACCCTACAAATGTGAAGAATGTGACAAATCCTTTATTCAAAGGCAACATCTTAGAGTACATGAGAGAATTCATACAGGATAGAAACACTACAAATGTGAAGAATGTGACAAGTCCTTTAGGCACAGTTCAGATCTTGGAAAACATGAGAGAATTCATACAGGAGAGAAACCCTACAAAGGTGCAGAATGTGAGAAGGCCTTTATTCAAAGTGTACAACTTAGAGTGCATGAGAGTCTTCATACATGGGAGAAACCTTACAAATATGAAGAATGTGAAATGGGGTTTATGCATATGTCAAATCTTAGACTACATGAGAGACTTCATACATGGGAGAAACACTACAAATGTGAAGAATATCACATGGCCTTTAGTCAAAGCTCTGATCTTAGACTACATGAGAGACTTCATACTGGGGAGAAACCCTACAAATGTGAAGAATGTGACAAATCATTTATTCGAAGGGAATATCTTTAAATTTTATTTATTTTTTAAATTTTATTAATTTTTGTATATGTATGAATGTACTGTCTGCATGTAGGATTTGTACCCATGTTGTGCAATGATTCAGAGGTCAGAAGACGGTCTAGGATTCCCCTGGAACTGGAGTTCTCTGTGAATTGGAGTTACAGATCGTTCTTAGCCACCATGTGGGTGCTGGGGATTGAACCCAAGTCCTCTGCAAGAGGAGTTGTTGCTCTTAACTGCTAGGCTATCTCTCCAGCACCTCAAAGGGAACATCTTAGACCACATGAGAGATTTCATACAGGGAAGAACACTACAAATATAAAGAATGTGACAAGTCCTTTCATCATAAGGCAGGTCTTACAGGACATGAGAGAATTCATACAGGGGAGAAACCCTACAAATGTGAAGACTGTGACCTGTCCTTTATTCAAAGGGAACATCATAGAGTACCTGAGAGACTTCATACAGGGGAGAAACCCTACAAATGTGAAGAATGTGGCAAACCCTTTATTTGAAGGGAACATCTTAGACTACATGAGAGACTTCATACAGGGGAGAAACCCTACAAATGGGAAGAATGTGACAAGGCCTTTAGTTGAAGCTCTTATCTTAGACTACATGAGAGAATTCATAGAGGGTAGAAACTCTACAAATGTGAAGAATGTGACAAGTTCTTTATTCATAGGGCAAATCTTAGAGTGCATGAGAGACTTCATAAAGGGGAGAAACCCTCATACATGGGAAAAACTCTAAAAATGTGAAGAATGTGACAAGGCCTTTAGGCAAAGATCAAATCTTGAAAAATATGAGAGAATTCAAACAGGGGAGAAACTCTAAAAATGTGAAGAATATGACAAGGCCTTTATTCAAAGGGAACATCTTAGACAACATGAGATAATTCATACAGCCGAGAAACCTACAAATGTAAAGAATGTGTCAAGTCCTTTCATTATAAGGCAGTTCTTAGATGGCTTATATGAGACTTAGATGAGAGATGACTTAGATGAGAAAACTCACACAGGCGAGAAACCCTACAAATGTGAAGAATGTGACAAGTCCTTTATTTGTAACAAACATCTTAGACTACATGAGAGAATTCATACAGGTGAGAAACCCTACAAATGTGAAGAATGTGACAAATCCTTTATTCAAAGGCAACATCTTAGAGTACATGAGAGAATTCATACAGGATAGAAACCCTACAAATGTGAAGAATGTGACAAGTCCTTTAGGCAGAGGTCAGATTTGGGAAAACATGAGAGAATTCATATGGAGGGGAAACCCTACAAATGTCCAGAATGTGACAAGGCCTTTATTCAAAGGGTACAACTTAGAGTACATGAGAGAATTCATACAGGGGAGACTCCCTATGAATGTGAAGAATGTGACAAGTCCTTTATGCATATGTCAAATCTTAGAGTACATGAGAGACTTCATACAGGAAAGTAACCCTACAAATGTGAAGAATTTGACAAGTTCTTTAAGGATAAGGCAGATCTTAGAGGACATGACAGAATATATTCAGGGGAGGGACCATTCAAATGTGAAGAATATGACAATTCCTTTAATCAAAGGGCACATCTTGGTCAACATGAGGGAATTCTTACAGGGGAGAAAGCCTACAAATGTGAAGAATTTGACTAGTCATTTATTGGAAGGACTAATCATAGAATACATGAGAGAAGTCATAAAGGGGATAACACCTACAAATGTGAAGAATGTGTCAAGTCCTTTAATAGAAAGGCACATATTCGAGTACATGAGAGAATTCATACAGGGGAGATAAAATTCCACTATAGTTGCTGCAGAGAAATGGCAACCTTCAGTACACACAGTGTAACAGAAGCCCCAAGACTGACAGCTAAGGGGCCAATGGTAGAAGGGAGGAAGAGTAGAATAAAGCAACAGACACAAAATACAAGGAAGGAAATCACAATGTGAAAACAGAGACTAGTCCAAGAGAAGAGTTAAGAAGGAATGAAGAGGGCCACAGCTAGATCTCTGAGTAGACTACGTATCTCAGGGAAGAGAGGCTGAAGGAAGAGCAGGGCAGACACAAGACGTGGGGAACAAGCAGAAGCCACACAGCACAGCTGGAGCAGACACAAAAGCAGCAATTGCTCACGTTACCGCTGGTTTCACACCTGGTTTTATCACACAGTTTCTATTTACAGTTGAAGTTCAAACATACACCCTTTCTGTAGATTCCTTTGCAGGTGTATTCCACAACAGTGCTCACATCGAGGCCTTCCTATGCGAACCATAAGATGCACTGCAGCCTCCTGTGGCCGTTCCTGCTGGCAGCCTGCCTCCATCCATTCTGACCTCACTAAGAGCTTCCACAGGCACGCATACACATGTGCACACTCACATACATGTGCCACACATACATACATAATGTCTACAACTATAACGTGGGGGAGTGCATACAGCCTCCATTGTGTCTGGATGCAGAAGCTGCACTTCCTTTCAGGAGGGGAGCTCTCCATTCACCATGAGTTAGAGGGCAGGCTCCTGCTAAGAGGAGGCTGACTGCCTGGTGGCCCTGTGGTCCAGGAGCTGGCAGGAGGGGTTTCCTAGGAAGCCAGCAGGGAGGGAGGAAAGCATCCACATGCCAAGGAAGCAAAATAACAAACACCCAGCAGACTCAGAAGAAAGGCCAAGGGTTCTATTGTCTGTGCCTTTGATGGCACAATCTCTGCTCTGCACAGAAACCCTGCATTTATTCTACATAGGCCACACACATTAGGGAAGTTTTGCCAGGAGGGAAGTCTGCTTAGCCCCAGGCCAGGCCACCCTTGACAGCAACAATCCAAATGACATTACCCAGGATCCCTTGGCTGCTAGGGTCAGGGGCAGAGGGGTCATTGGTTTCACAGGTCTGACAAATGACTTCCTTCCTGTTTCCTCTTTCCTGGTCTCTTTCTTCCTTTCTTTTTCTAAAGATTTTTGAGACAGATGTCCCAAGAAGCCTGGCTGGCCTCAAACCTGCTATGTAGCCTCTGCCTTTGCCTCTCAACCACTGGAATTATAGATACGTGCCACCACATCTGGTAAAAATGGTCATTTTAATGATCAAACAAAAAATGACACACAATGCCAGGCATGGTGGCTAATGCCTAAAATTTCAACAAGTGGAAACTGAAACAGGACGATTGTTTAGAGTTCATGATCAGCCTGGGCTACATAGTGATTTTCAGGCCAGCCTGAGGTATCGTGTGAGACATATCTCAAGCAAAAAACAAAACAATGGAGCATAGGGGCTAGAGAGATTGCTCAGCAGTTAAGAACACGTGCTGCTCTTCCAGAGGACTGCGGGTCATGCTCTGTTGATATTTGGCCTCCATATAGATGCATGCATACAGACACACACACACACACACACACATATACACACACACACACACACACACACCACACACAGATACATGCACAGTATCCACAACTGTTCTGTGTGTGTGAATGTATGTGGCAGTTGAGCATCTCACAACCACCTGGAACTCTAGCTCCTTGGGGATCTGATGTCTCTGGACTCCTCTGGTCCCTGTACTCACATGCACATAACCACACACAGACATACACATACACATAATTAAAAATAAAATAGTTGGGCATGGTGGTTCATGCTTTTAATCACAGCTTTTGTGAGGCAGAAGCAGGTAGATTGAGGTCATCCTGATATACATAGCCTGTTCCAGGCCAGTGGAGGCTACAGAGACCCTGTGTCAAAAGCAGAAGGGAAAAAATGGCACATAGACCTGAGGTGGTGCACAAGTCTGGCTGGATGATGTCAGCTGGGAGGTGGACATATCTGGGAGTTGTTGTGTGCTTATCCACCTGTCTCTGACTCCAGTTTCCACAGCAATATGACAAGGGAACCATCCATGAATGGCTCACAGCCACATCTCCCTGCATGGCATTCCCACACACCAACTAGGTCAGAGGCAGAAAAGCATAATGCTAGATCTCATTCCTTTGGAAACCAGAGTTTGATGTTTAAATTCTAATAAAAACGGCATCTGTTTATCCATAAATGATTCATGTGAAGATTGCCTTTATGTCTTTTAGGGGCCCAGTTGGATTTTGCAGACTGATTGGTGCTTCCTCCCTCACAGTGACACCACCTCTCAGAGCCCTGTCTTACCTACTGAGTCCAAGGGCCCATCCTTGGCCAGTTGTACCTGAGGCCTGCAGTGTTTTCTACCAGGCTCTGTTTCAGATTAACAGTCCCTTTCTTTTTATTTTTAATTAAATTTATTTATTTATTTATTTATTTATTTATTTATTTATTTATTTATATGAATGTACTGTCTGTATGTAGGTCTGTGCACCCGTGTAGTGCAAAGCCGCGGAGGTCAGAAGAGGGTGTCAGATTCCCCTGGAACTGGAGTTCTCCTGGAATTGGAGTTAGATGGTTCTCAGCTGCCATGTGAGTGCTGGGGATTGAACCTGGGTCCTCTGCAAGAGTAGTCGGTGCTCTAAACTGCTATGCCATCTCTCCAGCCCTTAACAGTCCCTTTCTAAAAAGAGATAAAGCTCTTTGCTCCTTGGCATCCGCAGCCACCCTTGAAGCACACTGGGAACATGCCCTATTTTCAACCATAAGGCAGAAGTCAGCTGGAAGTGGTGCTGTTCCACCAGGACATGTCACCCTTACTTAGTGTCACTCTTTCTCAGTTAAATGAGCAGAGGTCACACTTTGAAGACAACTGTCTGTAAATTTAGAACCATGACATTTTGACTACAGTGGTTTCTGGGAAAGTGCCCACACCTAGCTTAGAGATGGTTAATTATTCACCAAGGAAACTTGGAACAAAAATGCAGTTCTGTAGCCAGGTGGGTAGTGTACACTTCTATTCCCAGAACTTGATGGGCAAATGCAGAAGGATCACTGCAAGTTCCAGGCCAGCCAGGGCTAGTGAGATCTGTTTGCAGAATAAAAGAATATGATTAATTTATTCACAGATTAAAACTGTTCTTGGGTTCTGGGGTTGTAACACTGAGCCTCAAGCATGCTGGGCAAGTGCTCCTCACTGAGCTATATTCTGACCTTTACTTTTAATAATAATTTATTTTCTTTTATGTGTGAGCATTTTGCCTGCATGAGTAAGTTCACCTATGTTGTTCAATTCGGGAAGAGCCAGAAGAGGGTGTCAGAGCTCCTGGAACTGGAGTTTTGGATGGTTGTTAGCTACCATTTATGTTCTGGAAACTGAACATGGGTCTTCTGCAGTAGTAGGCAGAGTTCTTAACTGCTGAGCCATCTCTCCAGCCCTCCCCACCCTAATTTTTAAACTCTGTATCAGTATCTGAATTTTCTTGCATGGGTATGATTACATGCATGTACACACAGGTGCATGCACACACACACACACACACACACACAGAGAGAGAGACACAAACACATTTTAAACACTTAAGCTGGTGGCTGGAGGGATGGCTCAGTGGTAAAGAGCACCGCCTGCTCTTGCAGAGGAACTGGATTTGATTCTCAGCACCCACATGGCAGCTAAGAACCATCTTTAACTCCAGTTCCAGGGGAATCAGACACCCTCTTCTGATCTCTGAGGCAGTGCACGACATGGGTGCACCAATGTACATGCAGACAGTACACTCATACAAATAAAAAATAATAAATAAATTTAAACTCTAGAGCTGAATCCTAATAGGGCAAATTCCCTATTTCTAAAAGTTATTGGTCCCTAGGATGTGACCCAAAATGACCTTAAGATTGTGGAGAGCTTGGCCAGGTGTGGTGGTCCATGCCTTTAATCCCAGCACTCAGGAGGCAGGGGCAGAAGGATCTCTGTGAGTTCAAAGCCAGCCTGGTCTACATAGTGAGCTCCAGGCCAGCTGGGACTAAAGGGAGACCCTATCTAAAAAAAAAGATTCTGGAAAAAACAAAATTCCCCTGTGAACAAATAGACCCCAAGGAACCACAAAAGGGCCTCAACTACCTGCAGTAGGAGCAAGGTCTGTTTTCAACAATTGCAGAGCAACAGTGACAGAAAAATCCCAAACAAACCATCTTCAAGGTCACCTGACCCAGGACCAATGCACTGGGGGTGGACTATTACACCAGCATGCCTATTATGCCTAAGTTAAGCAGTCAGTTGTGTATCCCTGCACCCTGACTGCTTAACTTAGATCACTGTCCCTAGATCCAGGAGAGAGACTTGTGGCTTCCTGCCTTCTTCTAAGCTGACCTACAGTAAGTTTGTCTTTTTGCACAGACAAGCACCACAGTGTTGACTTCAATGCATCAGGCAGTGATCTCAACATCACAAGCATGCCTGAGTTCACTGTGGAAATAAACGAAGACCAAGAAATAAGTGAGCAAAGGTTCTTGATTCTCATTATCACTAATTATTAATTTCTTGCTGTAGTAAGATACTCACCAGTTGCTTGTTTTGTTTGTTTGCTTTTTCTGGGACTTGAAACCCTTGAGCCCTGCACACACACCCCAGCTGGCTAGGACAGTATGAGAGGTCACAGGGTGTTTGTGTTGGGTCCTGTCTCTGGTCCATCCCTGTGTCCCCTCCTATTGGGGCTGCTTGGGTTTTTCCTTCCTCCTTCCTAGCATCTGTGCCCCTGTGTGTGTCCAGGGAATTAGACAAGGTAGGTTTGCAATGGAACTGAAGAGTACATACCAACCTCTAGGTCTAAATATAGAGACAAGTGAGAGCCAGCTCCTGCCCACAGGAAGCTCTTGCTATCAAGTAGGGACAGAAGAGGAAGTGATGGTCACAGGGGCTGGATAGCTTATGTTGGGTGGCAAATGGGCTAGTGGAAGAAGGAGCCCAAGGCTTCAAGATAGAGAGAACAGTGCAATGACCGTCCCTGGATTTATCAGTCACCTATCTATCACCTGACTATCACCTATCTATCTATCTATCTATCTATCTATCTATCTATCTATCTATCATCTATCTATCTATCTTTCTTTCTATCTATCTATCTATCTATCTATCTATCTATCTATCTTTCTATTTATCTATCTTTCTATCTTTCTATCTTTCTATCTTTCTATCTTTCTATCTATCTATCATCTATCTCTTATCTTTCTTTGTATCTATCTCTATCTGTGTCTATCATCTATCTATCAATCTATCATCAATCTATTTATAATCTATCATCTATAATATATCAAACTATCTATCATGTATCTATCTGTATCTCTGTCTCTATCATCAGCTCTCAATCTATCTTCTATCATTTGTCTACCTGTATCATCTATCTATCTATCTATTTGTCTGACTTCTATCTATGATTTATCTTTCAGCTATCTATCTCTATCTCTATATACCATCAATCATCTATTTATCATTGATCATCTATATATTATCAATTTATCATCTATCTATAATCTATTCATCTATCATCTGTCTTTATGTCATCTAACTATCTGTCATCTATCTGTCCATCATCTAATATCTCTATTTCTATCTATCTAGCTATCTATCATCCCTCATCCATCATGTATTTACCTGTCACAGATCACTGATCAAATAGCTCTCTGTCTATATATCTGTATCTCTATTTTCTACTTATCTACCTATCTATCATCTATCTCTATCAGCTCTCATCTTTATCTATCATCTATCATGTTTTTATCTAGCATGTGTCTGTCAAGTTTTTAGGTGCCTGCCTGCATGTATGTGCACCATGTGCATCCCCATGGAGGCTGGAAGAGATTGTTGGATTAACCTGGCACTGGAGTTACAAGGTGATTGTGAGCTGCCTAGTTTGGCTGCTGGGAATTGAACCAGGGTCCTCTCCTTAAGCAGCAAGTGCAGTTAGCCATTGAGTCATCCCTGCAGACTGTGTGGACTGTACTCATCTGTGGTCAGAAGGACTTGGTTGGCCAAGCTCTGCTCCAATAGAATCCCAGAATAGAAGTCCAGGGCTGGCTAATATCTGCCTCTCAATAGCCCAGATGGAAGACATGAGTCCTGGCTGAAAAGCCTGGGACCAAGGGAAGCCAGGTAAGTCCTTCCTGTGACTGGTGACACTGAAGCCACCCTACTTTGTGCTTTCTCCAGGTCTGGTGTTGAACAGAGACCGGAGCATCTCTTGGGTAAGTGTGGCTGTCCTCTGGGCTCCTTCCTGGTTCACTGCTGGTCCCTCTCTTTAAGAAAATGTTTAAAAGGAAAAAAAGGGGCTGGAGCAATGGCTCAGTGGTTAAGAACATAACTGTGTGGTATTAATTTCATTCAGTGTCGTAGAACTGTCATCAACATCTATACCTAAACTTTTCATCATCCCCAATAAATGAACCCATCAAACACTAAGTCCCTTCAGTAACTTTTGAATCACTTCCTCCATGACTATTAGGGACCTCATGCAAATGGAATCACACAGCATCTGACCCTCTGTGCTGGCTTCTTTCCCTTAGCATCATGTTTTCCAGATCCATTCATATTGAAATACGCATCCAGATTTCACTCCGTGTTAATTTTTATTTAATTAAAATTTATTCTACCCAACAGTCCACAGAGGCTGCACCGTTTCATATTCCTACTAGTGATGTACAATGGTTCATATTACATCCTTAATAGCACACACACACACACACACACACAAACACACACACACACACACACACACACACACACACGCACGCACGCACGCAGACATTCAGACTGGGTCGAGTCTTCACATGGGCAGGCACTGAATGGAGCTGATGTCCCTAATCTTTGCCTAGGACCAACTGAAATTTGTCTGGTGTCTGATGACATACTTGACCCAGACATCCCCTGTCCTGGCAAAGGAGTGTTAGCTTTAGGCCAGAGTCCAAGGCTGTTGTACTCACCTTAATCTGTGTCCTGTCAGCTCTTGGCTATGACCAAACTATTTAGGCTTTCAAAGCCTTCCTCTCCTCCTCCACAAGGAGGCGCTTGCTTTCATATATGGGAATCCACACTGCGAAGTGGGCCCTCCCTATGAGGTCACCCTCTGTGAGCTGGAAACAACTCAACTGTCACTAAACTGATAAGTGTATAATGAAAATGTGGTATTTTACACAATGGAGTTCTATGCATTGGTCAAGAAAGACAGCATCATGAATTTTGAAGGTAAATGATGTAGCTAGAAGCTATTATGCTAAGTGAAGTAACAGTCTCAGAAAAATAAACTAAAGATGCTGTCCCTCATCTGTGGATCCTAGTACCAAATCCTTATATGAAGAAGTCCATCTTATTATCAGGAGCCTTTAAGAGCAACTACCAGCAACAGTTCAATGCCATTGAAGATTTGAGTTTCTATTAGCCATCTGAATTTGCCTATGTTCTTTCCATTTTAAAGCTTCTTATAAAGTTATTTAAAATTACCACAAGTGGCAAAGTAGGTAACATTTTTACTCCAAACCTGAGATTAGGACTTTTAAATGTATACCTTTTTCTCTACGTGTGTAAGAGATGGGAGTGGGATTCATTAATCTATCTCTGCTCACTTTAGCTCATTTCTTCTGAAAAAACAAAACCTTATGGTGTAGACAATTCGACAGGCCTGCTGGGGAATTTGGGGTTCGACCATGAAGGAACAGGGTTGAGATGTGCAGACTCAAGACACAGACCCTGAGAGTCGGGTGAACACAGATGGAAGGCGAGCTGTCTCAGATTTGTTTATTGGGGGCAGGTTAGGGTTTATGTACTGTTCCCATTCCCACTCTCCTCTTGTCTCCTTGTGATTAGTCCAGGTCTGCAACGCTGCTTGTATGGTCTCACCTGCCTAGGGCAGGTTAGGTTGATGAGGGACAAGCTCTGCGCATGCGTAATTCTCAGCATATTGGCTACTACATTTCCACCCTTTGTATTTAATTTTGTGTGAGGAGCAGTACAGTGGGAGCTCAGGTGCTATGCCCTAACCTTCTTGACCCCACCTCTGGCATTCTGACATTTGACTGCATCAATCTTAGATTGTCCTGGTCTTCCAGAGTCTTACCCATCTTTGACTGGCCAGCCACTGAGGAAGAGGCAAGGAGGGTACCACACACGGGAGAGACAAGCTCATTCATGTGAATCGTGGATGGATGAGAGCCAGATGCAAATCACCTCATCAGGAGGGATGCATGCAGAGTTCTTATTGACCATTGCTGAGAGGACCTGAGCCATTGTTTTGTTGACCTGGTGTTGGCTGTGGGCAAAGCAAAACAGATACCTGAAGAGAAAAAGGCGGAGAAAGGCCAGGAGGTAGAGGATGCCCCACGTGTCCAATGTAGCAGGCTCAAAAATGGACTTTAGCTTAGACCACACATGTGAAACAAAGCTAGTATCAAAGGCTATGACCTCGGGGTGGGTAGAGTTAAAGGAAACAACTTGAGAAATCAAGGGTCAAGGTGTAGTTAATAAACTGTTGTGACCAGGGGCCTTTAATAATGTCACCAAGTTCACCATGTAGACATGTAATAATGAGGACTTGGTGGGGAGTCAGGCAGAATGAGGAAAACCTGGGGTTGCAACTCATCTCTCCCTCTCATTATGTGGCCTTCAAATTCTTGAAGGAAGTTCACAAGCATGAACCACAGTTGGTGTCTCCAAGATGGAATGATCTCTGCTAGGGGGGTTGTATTGGGTCCTTAGAACCATGATTTTAATGGAATTTACCTACTGGGAAACAAATCTGACAAGTTAGTTAAGGATGTATGAGCCACGAGTCAGAGCAACAAGATCCAGTAAGTCCTCAGCTCTCCGCTGAGAAAGAAACTGGCTTTTTTTGGGGGGGTCTTGATCCTAAACTGCCTAGCCAATTTTTAGCTTCTGCTTTTATCACACTACCCTCTGAGGAGGTTACCCCAATTGCCAAGAGGGAATCAGGGCACCAACTACTCTGACTTCTTCCATGTTGAAAAGGGGTGTAGGAGGTGGCAACTAGGATACCCCTGTTCAGTGGATCTATCTAAAAGACCCCAAAAGTATAGTTACAGAGAGAACAAAATCCTTGACTAGTGCCTATGAAGGCCAAGTAGCTAGGTACATTTTCTAGGCAGAGAACCAAGAGAGGAACAGGGTGAATAAAAAAAAAAAACTTAAAAGTCCGTTAGAATTTCTCAACCAGCAGTTCTGAAGCATCCATTATTGGGCTTCTTCTTTTGTTCATTTGTCCATTATGTTTGGACTCAGCAACTGCTTTCCAGGAAATTTCAATAGTCACAGTGTGTTTTCCCTTAGGTATTCCCTTAAATAGAGAGAAGAAACTTTGTTATTTGGTAACAACAAATCTCATATGACTTTAAATGACTTAAAATCTAGTGTTTGGAGGCACAATCTCTCAAACTTTAAAGGAAATATGCTTTTCTCTTGGTCCATACAGTTAGCTCAGATTAAACAACTTTTGTTTTTGAGCAAATTGATATGGGCATTATGTATGGTGATTATCCACCCATAAAGGATAAGTTACACCAGTCTAACACCTTTAATTACTGTATAGCATTCTAGATAAGGCTTGGACAAAAGTTCAAGCAGCCTTGTATAATACTGACTGAATGAGGGAGTTAACATCGTACATTAAGCAGGCATAACCTGCAAGAACGAATTAAACAATTGCAAGCCTATTTTAATTGTAAAACTGTTCACTACAATTACTACAATTGGGAACAATCTTTTTACTGATTTATATTTTTCCCAGAAAGACAGAAGTTGTAACACATACTAGAAGACAGGTAATAAACAGATAAGGATTACCAAGTCCATCCAAACTGTCTTCTTTTGGACTTCATGTAGTTGGTTCATCATCTTCATATAAATCCTTATTAAAATACCATTTTAACATTTTCCCCCTTTCTATATCCTTTTATTACCTTGAGACATAGCATTTATAAACAGCTTAACCCTTAATTGTGCAGATTTACTAACTAACACTTCTTTTCCATGTAATGAGATGGGACAGTTATCTCAAATATACTAGTATAAACTGTGAGAGTTTCATGCCAGCTTGGGAGCAAGTTTTGAATGACCAATATAATTTTTTATTTTTTTAGTTTTTACTTATTTATATTTTTTTATAAAATCTATACCCATGTCTCCCACCCTATCCCCCCACCCCACCAGAGCTCATGCATTCTTCCAAACATGCTTTTCATGTCTTTCTCTCTTTCTCAATATTCTCCATGTGGAAGTTGACTGTTTTGAGCAGAAGTTCAGGGTTTCAGTCAGTTCTTTGATGCAGTCCTTTCTGTTGTTATTGTACTTGTCCTTGTTGTTGTTTCCAATATGCATCACTCCCAACTGCTTGCACAAAATCTCAAGGGGGTGTGCAAAGAAATACTTACAAATAGGTAATTGGCACTAGCATCCAGAGATGAGGGATACTTGTTTTTCTGGGACTATGTTACTTCACTCAGCATGATGTCTTCTAGCTCCAGCCATTTTCCTGCAAAGCTCATAATGTGATCTTTCTTTACTGCTGCATAGAACTCCATTGTGTAGATGTACCACATTTTCTCTATCCACTAATCAGTTGAGGGTCATTTGGGTTGGTTCCAGCTCCTTGCTATTGTGAAGAGAGCTGAAATAAACATGGCTGTGCCTGTATCTCTGCAGTGGGGTGAATCTTGAGGGTGCATGCCCAGGAGTGGTATGGCTGGGTTGGGTGGCAAGTTCATTCCAAGTATTTCAAGAGTTCTCCACACTGCTTTCCATAGTGGCTGCATGAGTTTACATTCCCACCAGCAGTGGATGAGTGTTCCCCTTTCCCCACAACCTCCCCAGCATTTGGTATCATTTGTTTTATTGATCCTAGCCAGTCTTATTAGAGTAAGATGATATCTTAAAGTGGTTTTCATTTGCATTTATAATGGAGAGAAATCCTATGAATGCGAAGATCATGATAAATTATTTATTAAAATGTCATGTATAAAAAGTCATCAGGTGATCCAAACTAGAGAGAAACCCTTCAAATTTGAAGAATATGACAAGACCTTTACTCAAAGCCCTGATCTTAGACTACATGAGAGACTTCATACGGGAGAAACCTTACAAATGTGAAGAATGTGACAAGTCCTTTATGCATAGGTCAAATCTTAGAGTACATGAGAGAATTCATAGAGGGGAGAAACCCTACAAATGTGAAGAATGTGATATATCCTTTATTCTAAGGGAACATCTTAGAGTATATGAGAGAATTCATTCAGGGGAGAAACCCTACAAATGTGAAGAATGTGAAAAGTCCTTTAGTGTCAGGGTAGGTCTTAGACAACATGAGAGAATTCATACAGGGGAGAGACCATACAAATGTGAAGAATGTGACAAGTCCTTTCTTTGAAGGGAATATCTTAGAGTACATGAGAGAATTCATACAGGGCAGAAACCGTACAAATGTGAAGAATGTGACAAATCCTTTATTCGAAGAGAATATCTTAGAGTACATGAGAGAATTCATACAGGTGAGAAACCCTACAAATGTGAAGAATGTGACAATTCCTTTATTGAAAGGGCAGATCTTAGAATACATGAGAGAATTCATACAGGGAAGAGCCCCTACAAATGTGAAGAATGTGACATTCCTTTATTCAAAGGGAACATCTTAGAGTACATGAAAGAATTCATACAGGGGAGAGACCCTAAAAATGTGAAGAATGTGACAAGTCCTTTATTCAAAGGGCACATCTTAGATGACATGAGAGAATTCATACAAGGGAGAAACCCAACAAATATGAAGAATTTGACCAGTCGCTTATTTGAAGGACTGATCTTAGAATACATGAGAGAATTCATAAAGGCGGTAACCCCTACAAATGTGAAAGTGATGAGTGCTTTATTTGAAAGTCACATCTTAGAGTACATGAGAGAATTCATACAGGGGAGAAACCCACAAATATGAAGAATGTGACAAGTCCTTTACTCGAAGGCCTGATCCTGGACTATGTGAGAGAACTCATGCAGTGTGGAAACCCTACAAATGTGAAGAATGTGACAAGTCCTTTATTTGAAGGCCTGATCTTAGACTACATGAGAGAATTCTTACAGGGGAGAAAACCTACAAATGTGAAAAGTGTGAATAGTCCTTTACTGATAAGTCACCTTTTAGAAGACATCACAGAATTCATAATGAAAGGAGATAGCAGATATCTAAGTGCCACAGTCATTCATTTATCCATATGTCACATTCAAGAATAGAACAAGAATAGTGGAGAAATAGTTTACCATTGTATGAGTTTGGCAGATCTTGGGCTCACTCTGTAGAGAAAAATATAGAATCTTTATGAGCAGGAAAGTTTTACATGCAATAATCTTGCTTAAATATTTAATAAACATTTAAATTTCAGGAAAACTGCAATGTCTACTGAAGAAAATTTTAGAAATATCAGATGGTAAAGTCTAATAAATTTTCATTCTTAATTCAATATGAGACAATTCTTCGATATGAGTAACTAGAAACTTAAAGCCTTGAAGTTTTACTTGTTCATCCATTCTTGTCAAATATCACAGAATCTAAAATTTAAATAAATCTAATTCTAAAAATTATTTTAGGCATAATTCCATTTAGCTCATGTGTTAAGACACATCAGAAATTTCATACTGAGCCAGAGTCTCACAGAATTATGTTAAAAATTTATTCACTGTCAAAATATCGGAGTGTGTATTAGCAACACAAATAATGTTTGAAAATGTCTGGCATATATACAACGTGGAAAATCCTAAAGGGCATGGCTGAGAAGTGTCTTTATTTAAGTATTAAATGGTAAATAAAATATTTCCAGACCTCACTTCCTTCGAGTAATGCACAGTTCATTCAAAACTGCCTGAACACTGTTTTGAGTAGTGACTTTTTATTTCTTTTTGTGACATGGTCCACCTGTACCCCCAGCTAGCCTGGAACTCTCTATGACATCTTCTAGGAATAAAAAAAAAATTCCTCCAATACAAACGTGTGTGTGTGTGTGTGTGTGTGTGTGTGTGTGTGTCTATACTGAAGCAATACAAGTAGGAGAGAACAATAACAATGAATGAACTGGAAAAAAACTCTGGAAAGATTCAGAGAAAGATGCAGGACATGTATGGCAAAATACAGGGACTCAGGTGGGGTAGGGGGCATGGAAAGGGAAGTAACTCTATATTCCATTGACAAATGATGTAAGACTTACGGAAAAAAGTTTAATAACAATAAAAAAAATGTTGTTGAAAAAATATTATTAATTGAGCTTATGGAGGTATAAGCATCAGTTAAATCAGTCTTTTGGCTTAATGAACAAGGAATTTATTGTCTCATATAACAATAAATGTGGATTGAAGACTTTTTGAGTGTCCCGCTACACCAGATTTCCATTTTCCTGAGGAACTAGGATCTTTAAGTCTTTTCTTTCACCTGTCTACCTGTGCCAGACTTACCCAAAGGTTAAAGAGTGACTAACAAACTTTCAGACATAGATGACAGTCTGACAGCGCTTCATGATTCCCTTTCATAGGTTTCTTTGTGTCAAATGAGTGTCTCCCAGAAGCCCTTCAGCTGACTTACCCTGTCCGAGTGGAGAGGACTGGATGCAACATAGTCCTAAACAGTCACCGGCTAGGGAAACAAGATTGCTGAGTAGTCAGTATCCAATCACCAGGGTCTATGAACAACAGTACCAGTCTTGAACACATGGTTTCTCAGAGGAAGATGAAATCGTGATTAACACTGGAAGACTGTTCTATGGTGGATTCAAGTAGACCATGAAAAGCATTTGTAGCCGGGCGTGGTGGTGCACACCTTTAATCTTAGTACTTGGGAGGCAGAGGCAGGTGGATCTTTGTGAGTTCAAGGCCAGCCTGGTCTACAGAGTGAGTTCCAGGACAGCTGGGGCTACAGGGAAACCCTGTCTCAAAAAGACAAAAAAAAAAAAAAAGCATTTGCTTCAGGAGTTCAATAATGTCTCCTCCTTGAGTAACCTGTCCTCTTCCTAAAAAATGGAGTTTGGGAGAGATGGCCTAGCAGTTAAGAGCACCGACTGCTCTTGCAGAGGACCCAGGTTTGATCCCCAGCACCCACATGGTGGCTGAGAACTGTCTTTAACTCCAGTTCCAGGGGAATCCGACACCCTCTCTGACCTCCAAGGCATTGCACGACATGGGTGCACAAACCTACATGCAGACAGTACATTCATACACATAAAAAATAAATTACAAAATGGAGTCCATTTGATAAAGCTGTCTGTAATTTAATATTAACACTTCAGTATGCTGCCTTCATTATGGTAAAAAGTTGAATAAACACGTTTTTAGAAAGAAAAAAATATTCACTGTCACAACTTCAGAGCTTGTATTAGCAACACAAATATCTAAGTTATGTTAGAAATTCACAAAGACGTATTATAACATGTAAATGTTTGAAAATTTCTGCCATATATACATTATAGAAAATCCTAAAGGGATTGAATGAGAAGTGTCTTTATTTAAGTATTTAATGGTAAACGAAATATTTCCAGACCTCATCTCCTCCTAGTAATACACAATTCATTCAAAATTGCCTGAACACTGTTTGAGTAATGACTTTTTTTGTTTCTTTTTTTGTGACATCATTTGCCTGTACCCCCAGCTGGCTTGGAACTCACTATGTAGACCAGCATAGCCTTGAATTCACAGAGATCTGCCTGCCTCTGCCTCCAGAGTGCTGGGATTAAAGGCATGAGGTACCAGACCCGACCCACAGTGAATGTTAAACTTTAATTCTTATAGGATAATTGTAATGCTTTCCCCAATTTCTCAACTGAAGTTTCCTGGAATTCAAGATTTAAAGAATATTAAGTTTGGTCCATTGGTGTTACATAGTGGTAGAGTCTGTGTTTGGCATAGATGTATCCCTGTAAAATCGCTAGAACCATGAAGGGAAAAAAATGGATAGGAACTTGAGAAGAAATGTTGGGAAGTGCCAGGAGCCAAAGCTGTCAGGCATACATGCTCACAGAAAATTACTAACTTGCTTATCTCAGGATTTTACGAGCCAGCTTACTTATCTCAGGAGTTTAAGAGCCAGCTTACTTACCTCAGTTCCAGCTAATCAAGCTATTTCTAGACAAGGGACAATTAG
>VZQC01003239.1:347176-363181 GCA_009823505.1 Rhizomys pruinosus | reverse complement strand
TATTGTGAAGAGAGCTGAAATAAACATGGCTGTGCCTGTATCTCTGCAGTGGGGTGAATCTTGAGGGTGCATGCCCAGGAGTGGTATGGCTGGGTTGGGTGGCAAGTTCATTCCAAGTATTTCAAGAGTTCTCCACACTGCTTTCCATAGTGGCTGCATGAGTTTACATTCCCACCAGCAGTGGATGAGTGTTCCCCTTTCCCCACAACCTCCCCAGCATTTGGTATCATTTGTTTTATTGATCCTAGCCAGTCTTATTAGAGTAAGATGATATCTTAAAGTGGTTTTCATTTGCATTTATAATGGAGAGAAATCCTATGAATGCGAAGATCATGATAAATTATTTATTAAAATGTCATGTATAAAAAGTCATCAGGTGATCCAAACTAGAGAGAAACCCTTCAAATTTGAAGAATATGACAAGACCTTTACTCAAAGCCTTGATCTTAGACTACATGAGAGACTTCATACGGGAGAAACCTTACAAATGTGAAGAATGTGACAAGTCCTTTATGCATAGGTCAAATCTTAGAGTACATGAGAGAATTCATAGAGGGGAGAAACCCTACAAATGTGAAGAATGTGATATATCCTTTATTCTAAGGGAACATCTTAGAGTATATGAGAGAATTCATTCAGGGGAGAAACCCTACAAATGTGAAGAATGTGAAAAGTCCTTTAGTGTCAGGGTAGGTCTTAGACAACATGAGAGAATTCATACAGGGGAGAGACCATACAAATGTGAAGAATGTGACAAGTCCTTTCTTTGAAGGGAATATCTTAGAGTACATGAGAGAATTCATACAGGGCAGAAACCGTACAAATGTGAAGAATGTGACAAATCCTTTATTCGAAGAGAATATCTTAGAGTACATGAGAGAATTCATACAGGTGAGAAACCCTACAAATGTGAAGAATGTGACAATTCCTTTATTGAAAGGGCAGATCTTAGAATACATGAGAGAATTCATACAGGGAAGAGCCCCTACAAATGTGAAGAATGTGACATTCCTTTATTCAAAGGGAACATCTTAGAGTACATGAAAGAATTCATACAGGGGAGAGACCCTAAAAATGTGAAGAATGTGACAAGTCCTTTATTCAAAGGGCACATCTTAGATGACATGAGAGAATTCATACAAGGGAGAAACCCAACAAATATGAAGAATTTGACCAGTCGCTTATTTGAAGGACTGATCTTAGAATACATGAGAGAATTCATAAAGGCGGTAACCCCTACAAATGTGAAAGTGATGAGTGCTTTATTTGAAAGTCACATCTTAGAGTACATGAGAGAATTCATACAGGGGAGAAACCCACAAATATGAAGAATGTGACAAGTCCTTTACTCGAAGGCCTGATCCTGGACTATGTGAGAGAACTCATGCAGTGTGGAAACCCTACAAATGTGAAGAATGTGACAAGTCCTTTATTTGAAGGCCTGATCTTAGACTACATGAGAGAATTCTTACAGGGGAGAAAACCTACAAATGTGAAAAGTGTGAATAGTCCTTTACTGATAAGTCACCTTTTAGAAGACATCACAGAATTCATAATGAAAGGAGATAGCAGATATCTAAGTGCCACAGTCATTCATTTATCCATATGTCACATTCAAGAATAGAACAAGAATAGTGGAGAAATAGTTTACCATTGTATGAGTTTGGCAGATCTTGGGCTCACTCTGTAGAGAAA
The DNA here is from genome assembly GCA_009823505.1 of Rhizomys pruinosus. Classification (NCBI taxonomy): domain Eukaryota; kingdom Metazoa; phylum Chordata; class Mammalia; order Rodentia; family Spalacidae; genus Rhizomys; species Rhizomys pruinosus. The sequence goes on along the minus strand of VZQC01003239.1, from coordinate 361,486 downwards.
AATATAGAATCTTTATGAGCAGGAAAGTTTTACATGCAATAATCTTGCTTAAATATTTAATAAACATTTAAATTTCAGGAAAACTGCAATGTCTACTGAAGAAAATTTTAGAAATATCAGATGGTAAAGTCTAATAAATTTTCATTCTTAATTCAATATGAGACAATTCTTCGATATGAGTAACTAGAAACTTAAAGCCTTGAAGTTTTACTTGTTCATCCATTCTTGTCAAATATCACAGAATCTAAAATTTAAATAAATCTAATTCTAAAAATTATTTTAGGCATAATTCCATTTAGCTCNCATGGCTTAAATTACAGCCTAAAGATAACAAGCGGCCTTGGGAGGATGGATAGATTGGACACCAGGGAGGATGGGAAGAAACCAAATTAAAACTTCAAAGGGAAACAATGTCTCACATCTCACAAACAAACTCTGGGGTTTTATGACCACTGTTTGTTCCTGGAGATGTGCTAATCTTGAGCTAAGTACCATGTGTAAAGTGCTTCTGGTTAGTGTGTAAAACTTAAACTCTTTAGTAACAGGCTTATTATTCCTGGGGATGTGCTAATCTTGATCTGCTTTTCCTGACATGTACTATATAATCAGTTGCTTGCTCTTAGTAAAATGCACCAGATTCAAGACCACTCTGGTGCCATGTCTGTCTATATTTGGCCTAACCTGTGCCCTCCTTTCCAAGACCCCGATTCCCGCAGTCAGAGGGAACCCCCCCCCCCAGCTGGGTTGGTCTGTGGCAGGAGGCAGTCCGAACAGGGACCCTTGGACAGGTAAACTTTTTTATCTCTCTTCTCTATTTTTTTTCTAGGTAACGGGTAGGCTCTTGCAAGGGTGTCCTGGTTCCACCATTAAAGGATGATGGTTAAGTGCGGAAGCATGGGGCATAATGAATCAAAACAAGAGCGAATGTTTCTTTCAGTATTTAAGGCATAGAAATGTTACCACCATCTGAAGGAACAGAAATATTATTAACTGGCATGGGAAAATGCCAATATGCTCTGTCAGGATCTTTTAAGACCTATTAAGAAAATAGGAAAAATACAGGACTTTATAAAAGCCTGTGTAGATTCCTCATGAGCAGTAGTGTAAGGAAAGGACTATGGTGAAGCCGTGAGAGGTTGGACGTATAGCACCTAGGTAAGAAAGACATATGGAGGAGGAAGAGGGTCCTCCATTTCCACAGGCTTTAAATGTGGAAAAACAGGACATATACAAAGAGCCTCCTCGAAAAGGAAGGAACTAGACAGACATTAGACAAATGATTTATTTTTAAGGGATCTTAAGGAGTCACTCCTCAGGATGTGAGGAATTAAAGTTAAGAAAAAGAACATTGAGAAATTCTTTGCCTTCATTCCATGCCAGATCTAAAAGAGCATGCCCCGGCAACTGTGCCTCAGACAAACCCCCCTCCCCCCACGTGCCGCTTTGGCTGCACGGTGGCGTTCGCTCCGAGCACAGCACTCGCTGCAAGCTCTGTCCCCAATCACCCCAAGCCAAACACTCCAGGCACCTCCTGTCAGTCCCGTTTTTGTGCTTCAGCGCTCAACACTCAATCTCAGTTAGAAAAAATAACTAGACAAGCCACTGTTAAACTTTCGTGAAAAGCTCAATCCCTTATTTCAGTAACCCGATCCCATTCCAAAACCACCGAGAAAGATTTTAATGAGGCTATTCCTCCAAACTCTGATAAGGGAGAGACGGAACCAGAGGGTGAGACTGGGGGAGTCGGAAGCCATAGGAAAAGAAGGAGATACAAAAAAATTCTAATTACTAAAATTCAATGGTACTACCGTCTTAAATTTAAACACATAGAAAATTTCTCCAACGTTTTATTTATAGAGTTGCTAAATTCCTTGCTTCTCACAAGAGGCAAGTTCGGTGAGTCAAATGGATCTATCTTCATAATTTCATCAAATAGTCTGCACCAAGGATTATCATTCCTCTTCATGCCACCAGGAAAGCTTTCAGTAACTCTAGGCTTCATTGGGTTGGAGAGCTGGCTCCAGAAACTACCAAGCCCACTAAAGAAATTCATTCTTTCAATTCTGTTTCTTTAGAACCACTCCTGGTACCAAAATATGTATTAGTCAGGGTTCTCTAAAGAAACAAAAGCAACAGGACGAATATTTAACTATATACAAATTATTGATTTGCTCACGTGATGGAGCTCAACAGTAGCACCGAACTGGAGAGGCTGGGAATCCAGGGAACTGCTCAGTCCGCAAGGCTGGATGTCTCAGTAGTAGTCCCAATCTGGTGTGAAGGTCTGGTGGATTCCAGGAGATCTGCCAGTCTCAGTACACGCCGGGATCTGAAGGGTTGATCATAGCAGCAAGACAAACTCACCAGTGTGAGAGAGAGAAGCTGCAGGAAAAAAGGGCCCAGCTCCCTCTGCTGTGGCCCTTTATATTGCCTGCTGGCAGAAGGTAACACCCACATTTGGGGTGGGCCATCCAGGTTGAGGTGGTCCAATCCGAAGTTCCTTTTCTCTTATTTGTTCTTTGTCCAGTCAACTTGACACCCAGGATTAACCATCACAGGGTTTCTCCCCTTTGTGGAATCTCTCATGCACTCTAAGATTTGAACTATGCATAAAGGACTGGTCACATTCTTCACACTTGTAGGGTTTCTATCCTGTATGAATTCTCTCATGGACTGTAAGTTGTACCCTTTGAATAAAGGTCTTGTCACATTCTGTACATTTGTAGGGTTTCTCCCCTGTATGAATTCTGTCATGTTTTCCAAGATCTGACCTCTGCCTAATGGACTTGTCACATTCTTCACATTTGTAGGGTTTCTATCCTGTATGAATTCTCTCATGTACTCTAAGATGTTGCCTTTGAATAAAGGATTGTCACATTCTTCATATTTGTAGGATTACTCCCCATATGAATTCTCTCATGTAGTCTAAGATGTTCCCTTCAAATAAAGGATTGTCACATTCTTCACATTTGTAGGGTTTCTACCATGTATGAATTCTGTCATGTTGTCTAAGATGTTCCCTTCAATAAAGGCCTTGTCACTTCCTTCACATTTGTATGGTTTCTCCCCTGTATAAAGTCTCACATGTACTCTAAGAATTAACCTATGCATAAAAGATTTATCACATTCTTCACATTTTTAGGGTTTCTCCCCTGTATGAATTCTCTCATGTATTCTATGATTTTGCCTTTGAATAAATGACTAGTCACAGTCTTCACATTTATAGGGTTTCTCCCTTGTATGAACTCTCTCATGTCCTCTAAGATCTGCCTTATGATCAAGGACTTGTCACATTCTTTACGTTTGTAGGTTTTCTCCCCTGTATGAATTCTCTCATGTTGTTCAAGATGTTCCCTTCGAATAAAGGATTTGTCCCATTCTTCATATTTTTAGGGTTTCTCCCCTTTATGAATTCTCTTATGCACTGTAATATTTGACCTATGCATAAAGACTTGTGACATTCTTCACATTTGTAGGGTTTCTACCCTATATGAATTCTCTCATATTGTCTAAGATCAGAGTTTCAACTGAAGGCCTTGTCACATTCTTCACATTTGTAGGGTTTCTCCCCTGTATGAATTCTCTCATGTTGTCTAAGATGTTCCTCCGAACAGTTTGTCACATTCTTCATATTTGTAAGGTTTCTCCCCTGTATGAAGTCTCTCATTTAGTGTCCAATTTGACCTATGCATAAAGCCCATGTCACATTCTTCACATTTGTATGGTTTCTCCCCTGTATGAAGTCTCTCATGAAGTCTAAGCTGTACCCGTTGAGTATAGACCTTGTCACGTTCTTCACATTTGTTATGTTTCTAACCTATATGAATTCTCTCATGTAGTCTAAGATCAGAGCTTCAACTAAAGGCCTTGTCACATTCTTCACATTTGTAGGGTTTCTCCCCTGTGTGAATTCTCTCATGTAGTCTAAGGTCAGAGCTTCAATTAAATACCTTGTCACATTCTTCACATTAGTAGGGTTTCTCCCCTGTATGAAGTCTCTCGTGTAGTGTCCGATTTGACCTCTGCATAAAGCCCATGTCACATTCTTCACATTTGTAGGGTTTCTCCCCTATATGAAGTCTCTCATGTAGTCTAAGTTGTACCCATTGAATAAAAGCTTTGTCACATTCTTCACATTTGTAGGGTTTCTATCCTGTATGAATTCTCTCATGTACTGTAAGTTGTACCCTTTGAATAAAGGCCTTGTCACATTCTGCACATTTGTAGGGTTTCTCCCTATATGAATTCTGTCATGTATTCCAAGATCTGACCTCTGCCTAAAGGACTTGTCACATTCTTCTTATTTGTAGGGTTTCTATCCTGCATGAATTCTCTGATGTACTCTAAGAAGTTGCCTTTGAATAAAGGATTTGTTACATTGTTCACATTTGTATGGTTTCTCCCCTGTATGAATTCTCTCATGTACTCTAAGATGTTTGTTTTGAATAAAGGACTTGTCACATTCTTCACATTTGTAGGGTTTCTCACCTGTGTGAATTCTCTCATGTAGTCTAAGTACTGCCTTATAATGAGAGGACTTGACACATTCTTTACATTTGTAGGTTTCTTGGATGTATGAATTCTCTCATGTTTTCTAAGATCGTCCCTTCGCATAAAGGCCGTGTCACATTCTTCACATTCATAGGGTTTCTCCCCTCTTTGAATTCTCTCATGTTTTTCAAGATTTGACCTTTGCCTAAAGGCCTAGTCACATTATACACATTTGTAGGGTTTTTCCTGTTATAAAGTTTTCTCCCATTTATGAAGTCTCTCATGTACTCTAAGATTTGACCTGTGAATAAAGGACTTGTCACATTCTTCACATTTGTAGGGTTTGTGCCCTGTATGAATTGTCTCATGTCGTCTAATATCAGAGCTTCAACTAAAGGCCTTGTGATGTTCTTCACATTTATAGGATTTCTCCCCTGCATGAATTCTCTTGTGTAGTCTAAGTTGTACCTGTTGAGTAGAGGCCTTCTCACATTCTTCACATTTATATGGGTTCTACCCTGTATGAATTCTCTCATGTAGTCTAAGATCAGTTTCAACTAAAGGCCTTGTCACATTCTTCATATTCGTAGGGTTTCTCCCGTGTATGAATTTTCTCATGTACTCTATGATGTTCAGTTTGAATAAAGGACTGGTCACAGTCTTCACATTTGTAGATTTTCTCCCCTGTATTAATTCTCTCATCTCATCTAAGATCTGCCTTATGATGAAAGGACTTGTCACATTCTTTACATTTGTAGGGTTTCTCCCCCTGTATGAGTTCTCTCATATTGTCTAAGATGTTCCCTTCGAATTAAGGATTTGTCACATTGTTAACATTGTTAAGGTTTCTCCCCTTTATGAAATCTCTCACGCACTCTAAGATTTGAACTTTGCATAAAGGACTTGTCACATTCTTTACATTTGTAGGGTTTCTATCCTGTATGAATTCTGTCATGTACTGTAAGTTGTACCCTTTCAATAAAGGCCTTGTCACATTTTGCACATTTGTAGGGTTTCTCTCCTGTATGAATTTTGTCATGTTTTCCAAGATCTGACCTCTGCCTAAAGGACTTATCACATTCTTCACATTTGTAGGGTTTTTATCATGTATGCATTCTCTCATGTAATCTAAGATGTTGCCTTTGAATAAAGGATTTGTCACCTTCTTCACATTTGTAGGGTTTCTCACCTGTATGAAATTTCTTGTGTAGTGTCCGATTTCACCTATGCATAAAGCCCATATCACACTCTTTACATTTGTAGGGTTTTTCCCCTGTATGGTCTCTCATGTACTCTAAGTTGTACCCTTTGAATAAAGTCCTTGTCACGTTCTGTACATTTGTAGGGTTTCTCCCCTATATGAATTCTCTCATGATTTCCAAGATCTGATTGTGCCTAAAGGACTTGTCACATTCTTCCCATTTGTAGGGTTTCTATCATGCATGAATTTTCTCATGTACTCTAAGATGTTGCCTTTGAATAAAGGATTGTCACATCCTTCACATTTGTAGGGTTTCTCTCCTGAATGAATTCTCTCATGTACTCTATGATGTTCCCTTTGAATAAAGGACTGGTCACAGTCTTCACATTTGTAGGGTTTAGCCCCTGTATTAATTCTCTAATGTCCTCTAAGATCTGCCTGATGATGTAAAGACTTGTCACATTCTTTACATTTGTATGGGTTCTCCCCTGTATGAATTCTCTCATGATGTCTAAGATGTTCCCATTGAATAAAGGATTAGTCATATTCTTAACATTTGTAGGTTTTATCCCCTTTATGAAGTCTCTCATGCACTCTAAGATTTGAACTATGCATAAAGGACTTGTCACATTCTTCACATTTGTAGGGTTTCTACCCTGTTTGAATTCTCTCATGTAGTCCAAGATCAGAGTTTCAACTAAAGGCTTTGTCACATTCTTCACATTTGTAGGGTTTCTCCCCTGTATGTATTCTCTCATGTTTCCTAAGACCTGCCCTGTCACTAAAGGACTTGTCACATTCTTCACATTTGTAGGGTTTCTCCCCTGTATGAATTTTCTCATGTACCCTATGATGTTCCATTTGAATAAAGGACTGGTCACGGTCTTCACATTTGTAGGGTTTCTCTCCTGTATGCATTCTCTCATCTTGTCTAAGATCTGCCTTATGATGAAAGGACTTGTCACGTTCTTTACTTTTGTAGGGTTTCTCCCCTGTATAATTCTCTCATGTTGTCTAAGAAGTTCCCTTTGAATAAAGGATTTGTCACATGCTTCCCATTTTTAGGGTTTCTCCCCTTTATGAAATCTCTCATGCACGCTAAGATTTTAACTATGCATAAAGGACTTGTCACATACTTCACATTTGTAGGGTTTTTATCCTGTATGAATTCTCTCATGTACTGTAAGTTTTACCCTTTGAATAAAGGCCTTGTCACATTCTGTACACTTGTAGGGTTTCTCCCATGTATGAATTCTGTCATATTTTCCAAGATCTGACCTCTGCGTAAAGGACTTGTCACATTCTTCACATTTGTAGGGTTTCTATCCTGTATGAATTCTCTCATGTACTCTAAGATGTTACCTTTGAATAAAGGATTTGTCACATTCTTTACATTTGTAGGGTTTCTCACCTGTATGAATTCTCTCATGTAGTCTAAGATGTTTTCTTCAAATAAATGACTTGTCACATTCTTCACATTTGCAGGGTTTCTGCCCTGTATGAAATCTCTCGTGTTGGCTAAGTTGTACCCATTGAATAAAGGCCTTGTCACATTCTTCACATTTGTAGGGTTTATATCCTATATGAATTCTCTTGTGTACTCTAAGATGTTGCCTTTGAATAAAGGATTGTCACATTCTTCATATTTGTAGGATTACTCCCCATGTGAATTCTCTCATTTAGTCTAAGATGCTCCCTTCAAATAAAAGATTGTCACATTCTTCACATTTGTAGGGTTTCTACCACGTATGAATTCTCTCATGTTGTTTAAGATGTTCCCTTCAATAAATGCCTTGTCACTTCCTTCACATTTATATGGTTACTCCCCTGTATGAAGTCTCACATGTACTCTAAGACTTGACCTATGCATAAAGGATTTGTCACATTCTTCACATTTGTAGGGTTTATCCCCTGTATGAACTCTCTCATGTCCTCTAAGATCTGCCTTATGATGAAGTACTTTTCACATTCTTTACCTTTGTAGGGTTTCTCCCCTGTATGAATTCTCTCATGTTGTTTAAGATGCTCCCTTATAATTAAGGATTTGCTGGCTCAGAAGATTGCTGAATGCACACGTAGAGGATCTGCTCTGGAGCTGCACTAATACTCCTGCCTATCTAGCTGAGTTGGTGAGACCAGAGACACGACCCTCAGGCAAAATGGAGGCAGACATCCAGAAAGACTTCAGCTGCTTCGTCTGCCAGAACTGGTTCATAGACCCAGTCACCATAAGCTGTGGACACAACTTCTGTCGGGCCTGTCTCCTACTTTCCTGGGTGGACGTCCAACCCCCTGTACTTTGCCCTGTGTGCAGGGAACCATCCCAGCAGAAAGACCTCTGAACCAACGCTCTTCTGAAGAAGCTGGTATCCATTGCCAGACAAGCCAGCCTCAGGAAGTGCCTGAGCTCTGAAGAGAACCTATGTGTCACCCACAAGGAGACAAAGAAGATCTTCTGCTGAGAGGACAGGATTCTGCTCTGTCAGCTCTGCTCTGACTCTGAGGAGCATGAAGGGCACTGTCACCATACCACTGAAGCAGCTGTTGAGCAGCAGAGGGAGAAAGTTGTGAAGCAATTGACACCCTTATGTAAAAAGATTCAAGAAAATCAAAGGAATCTAAATGAAGTGAATCAAATAATCATCTCCTGGACAGACTATGCAGGTATTTGGGAAGACATGATCAGAACTGAGTATCGGAAAATGCAGCCAGTCCTCGGGGAGGAAGAAAAGCAACAAGTAGGGAGTGTGAAACAGGAAGGCCAAAGCATTTTAGAGACTCTCCAGAAAAGTGAAGCCATGATGGTCCAAAATAGGAATCAACTAAGGGACATGTATCAGGAACTGGTGGTGCTGTGCCGTAGAACACATGTGGAGCTGCTGCAGGATTTGGGAGAGATAGTGAAGAGGAGTGAGTCCATGCAGCTGTGCATGCCCCAAGTGGTGAAACTGGTGCTTAATTCCCATCCCATCCCTGGACTGATCAGCAGAGCCAGCCAATACCGAGTGGGTGTTATCTTTGAAAAATCACTCATGATCCATTACAAGAAGAGCTTTTTTACTGATGTGAGTAGATTCAACTCTAGACAACAAGACCAGGACACAGGTGTGAGTTCTAATGGAAACTATTATTTTGCTTGCTGGGGATCCCAGAACTTCACCTCTGGGAAATACTACTGGGAGCTGGGTGTAAATGAATCCTGGGACTGGGCTGTAGGGGTATGCAAAGATTCTTGGGAAAAGATTTGTGGCCCACTGATTAAATTAGAGGATGTGTTTCTCCTTGTATTTGTGAAGGAGGGTGACCATTCCAGCCTCCTGACCACCTGCCCAACATCTCTTCACTATGCAGAGATTCCAGTGGGCCAGGTTGGAGTGCTCCTTGATTGTGATGATGGAAGTATGAGTTTCCTGAATGTAGACAAGAATGCCCTCATATGCAGCTACCCTGCTGGCTCCTTCAATTTCCCTGTCAGGCCTTTCCTCTCCTTTGGCTCAAATCCATAGGACTCACCAATCCATAACTCAGGAAGCTTGTCTCAGTGGAAGCCAAGCAATAGTGCAGCATGTTAGTGTCTGTTGGGTTTTCCCTGCCTGATTGTTAATGTACTTTGTAGTTAAATGCTTAAAATAAAATATAAAAGATATTTATTATTTCTTTAATTTATGTGGTAAAAAAAACCTTCCATATGGAACATTTCTAATGGATGCTTGCACATTTTTGTATGCCTGTGAGAATTGCCAAACCTTGATTAGGGATTCAGTGTTAGAGCTTAGGACCCATTCTAGAAACACAAAGCACATAAAATCGTATAAATGTGTGATTGTAACAATGTTCTTAAGAACAAAGAATGTATGCCCCCTAAAGACTTAATAAAATCTCTGTTGACTAGAAAAAAAAAGAATTAAGGATTTGTCACATTCTTCGTGTTTTTAGGATTTCTCCCCTTTATGAAGTCTATTACGCACTCTAATATTTGGACTATGCATAAAGACTTGTCACATTCTTCACATTTGTAAGGTTTCTCCCCTGTATAAATTCTCTCATGTTGTCTATGTTCCTTCGAATAAATACTTTGTCACATTCTTCACATTTGTAAGGTTTCTCCCCTGTATGAAATCTCTTGTATAGTGTCCAATTTGACCTATGCATAAAGCCCATGTCACATTCTTCACATTTGTATGGTTTCTCCCTTGTATGATGTCTCTCATGTGGTCTAAGTTGTACCCATTGAGTAGAGGCCTTGTCACATTCTTCACATTTGTAGGGGTTTTACCCTATATGAATTCTCTCATGGACTGTAAGTTGTACCCTTTGAATAAAGGCCTTGCCACATTCTGAACATTTGTTGGGTTTCTACCCTATATGAATACTCTCATGTAGTCTAAGGTCAGAGCTTCAACTAAACGCCTTGTCACATTCTTCACATGAGTATAGTTTGTCCCCTGTATGAAGTCTCTCATGTAGTGTCCGATCTGACCTATGCATAAAGCCCGTGTCATATTCTTCACATTTGTAGGGTTTCTCCCCTATATGAAGTCTCTCATGTACTGTAAGTTGTACCCTTTGAATAAAGGCCTTGTCACATTCTGCACATTTGTAGGGTTTCTCCCCTATATGAATTCTCTCATTTTGTCTAAGATGTTCCCTTCGAATTAAGGATTTGTCACGTTTTTAACATTGTTAAGGTTTCTCCCCTTTATGAAATCTCTCATGCACTCTAAGATTTGAACTATGCATAAAGGACTTGTCACATTCTTCACATTTGTAGGGTTTCTATCCCGTATGAATTCTGTCATGTACTGTAAGTTGTACCCTTTGAATAAAGGCCATGTCACATTCTGCACATTTGTAGAGTTTCTCTCCTGTATGAATTCTGTCATGTTTTCCAAGATCTGACCTCTGCCTAAAGGACTTGTCATATTCTTCACATTTGTAGGGTTGCTATCTTGTATGAAGTCTCTCATGTACTCTAAGATGTTGCCTTTGAATAAAGGATTTGTCACATTCTTCACATTTGTAGGGTTTCTCACCTGTGTGAATTCTCTAATGTACTCTAAAATGTTGCCTTTGAGTAAAGGAATTGTCACATTTTTCACATTTGTAGGGTTTCTCACCTGTATGACTTCTCTCATGTAGTCTAAGATGTTTTCTTTAAATAAATGACTTGTCACATTCTTCATATTTGTAGGTTTTCTCGCCTGTGTGAATTCTCTCATGTTGTCTAAGAACTTCCTTATAATGAAAGGAATTGACACATTCTTTATATTTGTATGCTTCTTGGCTGTATGAAATCTCTCATGTTTTCTAAGATGTTCTGTTAGAATTAAAACCTTGCCACATTCTTCACATTTATAGGGTTTCTTCCCTCTTTGAATTCTCTCATGTTTTTCAAGATTTGAACTTTGCCTAAAGGCCTTGTCACATTCTTCACATTTGTAGGGTTCTTCCCATTTATGAGGGTTTCTCCCCTTTATGAAGTCTCTCATTCACTCTAAGATTTGACCTTTGAATAAAGGATTTGTCACATTCTTCACATTTGTAGGGTTTCTACCTTGTATAAATTCTCTCATGTAGTATAATATCAGAATTTCAAAAAAAGGCCTTGTCAAATTCATCACATTTGTAGGGTCTCTCCCCAGTATGAATTCTCTCAATGCCTTGTCACATTCTTCACATTTGTAGGGTTTCTCCCCTGTATGAAGTCTCTCATGTACTCTAAGTTGTACCCTTTAAATAAAGTCCTTGTTACATTCTGTACATTTGTAGGGCTTCTCCCCTGTATGAATTCTCTCATGTTTTCCAAGATCTGACCTGTGCCTAAAGGACTTGTCACATTCTTCACATTTATAGGGTTTCTATCCTGTATGATTTCTCTCATGTACTCTTTGATGTTCCCTTTGAATAAAGGACTGGTCACAGTCTTCACATTTGTAGGGTTTTGCCCCTGTGTGAATTCTCTCATGTCCTCTAAGACATGCCTTATGATGAAAAGACTTGTCACATTCTTTACATTTGTATGGGTTCTCCCCTGTATGAATTCTCTCATGTTGTCTAAGATGTTCCCTTTGAATAAAGGATTTGTCATATTCTTCACATTTGTAGGTTTTATCCCCTTTATGAAGTCTCTCATGCACTCTAAGATTTGAACTATGCATAAAGGACTTGTCACATTCTTTATATTTGTAGGGTTTCTACCCTGTATGAATTCTCTCATGTAGTCTAAGATCAGAGTTTCGACTGAAGTCCTTGTCACATTCTTCACATTTGTAGGGTTTCTCCCCTGTATGAATTCTCTCATGTTGTCTAAGATGTTCCCTTCTAATAAATAGTTTCTCACATTATTCACTTTTGTAGGGTTTCTCCCCTGTATGAAGTCTCGTGTAGTGTCCAGTTTGACCTATACATAAAGCCCGTGTCACATTCTGCACATTTGTATGGTTTCTCCCTTGTATGAAGTCTCTCATGTAGTCTAAGTTGTACCCATTGAGTAGAGGCCTTGTCACATTCTTCACATTTATAGGATTTCTCCCCGTATGAATTCCCTCATGTAGTCTAAGATGTTCCCATTAAATAAAGGATTGTCACATTCTTCACATTTGTAGGGTTTCTTCCATATATGATTTCTCTCATGTTGTCTAAGATGTTCCCTTCGAATAAAGGCCTTGTCACTTCCTTCACATTTGGATGGTGCAATTAGACAGCTGCTGATTACTGAGCACCACTATAGTTGGCTGGGCCAATCATTGTTGTGGTTATTATGATTTCCAGCTATGACTGGACCATTAAATGGTTGTCACCCTTCACAGCTTGCATAGTATCATCCAAAAATATGAGAAGTTGTCTTCAGGGAATAGAACTTCCAATTCAGTTTCATCTCTGTTGCTCCAAGTTCTGTGTCTGAAGTATGTTCTTTCTTCGGCTCCAGGGTTTTCCCTTCATGCTCTTGGAGGGGATCATGTGCTGGTACAATTGCCTCTTTCATTTTGGAGTCTCCTAGACTACACATTCCTTTGACTGAAAGAGAGGTTTTCCTGTCTGTCTCTGTGCTTCTTGTTATATAGCCATAAGCTCAACACATGCCCTCATGCTGAGATATTGCATATTCATTTTTCATATGGGGAGAAACTCTACAAATGTGAAGAATTTGACAAGTCCTTTAGGCAAGGTCAAATCTTGTAAAACATGAGAGAATTCATAAAGGGGAGAAACCCTACAAATGTGAAGAATGTGACAAGTCCTTTAGTGATAGGACAGGTCTTAGAGGACATGAGAGAATTCATACAGGGGAGAAATCCTACAAATGTCAAGAATGTGATGAGTCCTTTATTCAAAGGGCACATCTCAGTCAACATGAGAGAATTCATACAAGGGAGAAACCCTACAAATATGAAGAAATTGACTAGTCACTTATTTGAAGGACTGATCTTAGAATACATGACAAAATTCATAAAGGGGATGTATTAGTCAGGGTTGTCTAAAGAAACAGAAGTAACAGGATGAATATATATCTATATACAATTTATTGATTTGCTCACGTGACAGAGTTCAAGGAGTCCAACAGTAGATGCACTGCACTGCAGAGGCTGAGAATCCAGGGAACTGCTCAGTCCACAAGACTGGATGTCTCAGTAGTCCCAATCTGGTGCTGAAGACCCGATGGATTCCAGGAAATATGCCGGTCTCACTACACACTGGGATCTGAACAGTTGATAACAGCAGCAAAACAAACTCACCAGAGGAGAGAGGCAAGCCGCAGAAAAAAAGGGACCAGCTCCTTCTGCCCTGGCCTTTTATACTGCCTGCTGGCAGAAGGTAACACCCACATTTGGGGTGGGCCGTCCGGGTTGAGGTGGTCCAATCCGAACATCCTTTTTCTCTTATTTGTTCCTTAGTCCAGTCAAGTTGACACCGAAGATTAACCGTTACAAGTCCACCCCTTGTCAACCTGACACCCAATAAATAGCCTCTCCTTATGTTATGCTGAGTTGTCAATTGCAAACAATGGCAAGGTCATAATTCCACCTAACAGGTTATAAGTGTCTCGTGTACAATAGCAAAGCATTATATCTTACAGTAGGTGGTAATGTCCTTGAGGAACACTTAGTCCTTCAGTATCTAATAACCTAAATATGACAACACTTAACTTATCTCAGTTGCACATTCAAAAGACAAAACACAAGTATCTGCTTAATATACATACATATATATATACATATATGTATGTATATTAATTATATTAATTATAATTATATTAATATACATACATATATATGTATATATTATATATATATATATTTATTAATATATATAATTATATATTAATATACATTAATATACATAATATATTTATATATTAATATACATAATATAATTATATATTAATATACATTAATATACATATATATATATATATATATGAACAAGCACATTCTTAACCAAATAGGACAAAGATAATATCTATTATAAACCACGTTTCTGCAACTGGTCCCATGGCTTCAGCTGATATTTATGACTACCTTTTTCTACTACCCATTCTGTATTTCCTCCACCATCAGCAAGCACCTCTGCAGGTCTTGGCTCTTTCCCTGGAGGAGTGACCCATACCTTCATCCCTG